>JANHZU010004295.1:65666-77945 GCA_032468055.1 Acrochordus granulatus
TTGGATAAAAGGTGAAACGTCTTCTACTTGAAAAATCCAATCCAGATGCCTGTTTTTTAAACTTTTGTTGCGATAAACATATGAATGTTACAAGCTTGGTTGATGTTATTCCAGTTTAACAGATGGAAGAACCACAGCAAAAAAAGCAGGGAGATGTCATTGCTCCATATTTCACATATATTTTCTTGGCCAGACTGCTGGCCCAACCAAATATTTCTCAAGGTGTGAAATGTTTGTTCTTGATTTCATGTATGAGAGACATCAAGTAAATGGGAGGCAGAAAGCAGCCCAAATATTTCAGAGCTATGTTCTTCTTCAGATGTCAAGTGCAACATGTTCAGCTGTTGCCACTGCATATGCTGCCCTAGTTATAGTTTAAGAGGTACCGACATTTTGAGGATGCATGATTGGAAGGAATGAAAGAGTTGACCATTCCAGAAGGAGATCATATTGGCCTGTATGCAGAGTGTGAAAGCAGTGGAAATGCTGTGGGGGAAAGCATCTCTTCCTTGTTGTTCCATTGGCTCAGGGACAGAGAACTCAGAAGTCAAAAGAAGTGGGCACACTCGAGTAATCTGAATAAAACAGTTTAATAATTTATTATGGATGCTGCATATCTTCCCTAGGTCATATTTACATGCAAGGAAAGATGAGCAAAGCCTGAAAGAGGACTAAATCTAATTAATCATTTTGGCCAAAATGACTTTCCCACATCCCAGACATGCACTGTGCTCCATTGTCATTCACAGTATAAGGTGAATGGGCTGGGTTAGCCCATCCAAAATTCTGCACATTGCATCTGTAGGTATATTAAATTCAAGTCATTACCAAGGAATTCCAAGAGGAACCTCTTAAACTCTTATCTAGGACATGAAGTTAGCATACATTATTTGTTTCTCAGGGAAGTCACTTACTTATAGAAGTTAAAGAACTTTCTCTCACAACTGGGCTTTAACATAAAGCGTTTCACTGAATTCTATGAAACATTATTTTGTTGTCATTGCTGCTTCTATTCTCTTTGAAAACCACTAAGCATAGAGAAGTCTACACATACAACGAATCGTATTCAGAATGATGATCATTGTGATATTATTTCTCTCTCCTAGGCTTGGGCTTCATCCGCCAGCAAAACTCTCTCTCAGTGCAGACGATCAGCCCTTGTCACAGTTTATGCAGCTTCGAAGAAGCAAAGAGTCTAAACATGTGAAAAATAAATAAAATACATAAAAAGAGAATGTTCAAAAATGTCCCCACTATTCTCTGCTACCTATCTTTATAAATATCTCCATTAAGCTAGTGGACACAACCGCAATATTTATTATGGTCATGGAAGAGCTTTTGTTCCATCGACCCAATCAATTTCTGACTCAGGCTGGCTACTAGCAAGACTAGCTGGCTGAAACAGACCTGGAGGCTAGTGGGCAGCATTTTATGAAAGCCGTAATTCATTGATTACACACAAGCAAACTCCTAGCAGCAGCTATGATTATAAAGTTTGTACGTGCAGAAAATGCACGGGCCCATCATACATGCCTTCCCAGCCCAAATATCTCTTTTCCCTGCCTATTATTGCCACTTTTCTCCATGTGTTTGTCAAAACCAACACTCTGCTCAATTTAATTCACCAGGAAGTACTAGGAGACATATTTCTTTTAAAATGTTTATCCCTTTTTATTTCAAAAATGTACCCACATTTTTTATCTCCTCCTGTTCCAACTTTCTGTTGTACACAATGTCACCGCTTATTTAAAAATCAGATTTCAAATATTATGTTTTAAACAGAACAAACAAGGGAACTGCATATGTTTTCCTTAAATTGGAGGATTTGAAAGCCTTAGTTTTAAATGTGGAAGAGTAAAGTGGCAAATTGCGCAATTGTTGGCACTTGAATTTGGTGTTGGAAAAGACTTACAAGTATACCAAAGATAGGCAGGAAAACAAAGAAATGGAACATCAAACAAATCAATCCAGAATTCTAACTCAAGACACAGATGACCAGGCTCAAATTATTGTATTTGAGCACATTATGAGAAGAAGGATCTCTCTGGAGAAGGCTCCAATGCTGAGAAAGGGGGAAGGAAAGAGAAGACTGTCCTGTTCCAAGCCAGTCACGGATCATTCCAAGAAATTTACTTGAAAGACTTTGGTTTGTGCAGTAACAAGTAAAGACAAGCAAGATGTGTATGTAAGCATGCACAAGTTCCAATCCTGAGAGAACTTGCCTCCAAAGCTTCCCAGAGGCCAAAGTCCAAATGAAAGAAGCAAAAGTGTAAGCTGTCCAAGAATCCAAATGTAGGACCTCAACTGTTCAAGTTCTTCTCAGGCTCCAAAAACCAAGAAAAACACATAAAGTTTCTTCTAAGCATTTTCCTTCATTGTTCCTCACTCACAGGCAGAATATTGCCAACTAAAGCAACTACTTTAATTATTAAAGACATATTCCTAAGGAGGAGGCATCTTGACCCTCTTCCTCCCAACCAAACTATCTAAACTTCGCTTGGTCCTCTCGAATGCAGCCCTTCCCTCCTGGGAATCCAGACCACATATTCCACCACAGTTCCAAAGGCAGAGTTTCTACAGAGAATGGGTTCAGGAAACAAAAGCACATAGTTCCAGTAAGCAAGCAGTTGTTTCCAGTGGAGGCTTGCTAGTGGTGATACTTCTTAAATAGCATCTGCTGCAGGTGTAGGCACTCAAGGGCAGGAAAACCTTTGCACTGATCAGTGCTCTGCGTTATTTGCTTGAGGACAGGAGAGAGGTCCTGAATCTGGCCCCAGGGATGGGAAGGGCTGCATATTTCCCAGTTCCCTCAGCCTCAGGTGCCCAATTGCTGGGCTCTTCCTGAAGCTGGTATTTGCCCAAGGCTTCTGCAGCAAAATCCCCCAACAAATTGGCATTTGTCTGGTGCATCAAAAGCAGCATCTTGCAGCTCAAACTTCTGAATCCAAACTGGGCATGACAGCAACCAGCAACCAGATGAATAGATTCCAGTACATTGATGATAGGTACACCATTGGCAGACCTGAAGCCAGACTGGGGACAGAACCTCATGGAGGCAATCTCTTCATGTAGTCACTAAGAGTCAACACCAACTTGATGGCACATAATAAACCAATCTACTCTGCTGAGAATTCAGGTGCAGAGCATAATCAGAGCTACTCCTCATTCTCTGACCACAGACAACTCCATTCCAAGGTTTTAGAAATGTGTTTAAGCTCCTGCCAGCCCAAAATTGCTTGCAAGAGGAGGGAAGAAAGCAAAACATTTAATACGGAATCAAGTATACTGCTCCCACTTTAGCCAGTTACATGGGGCAGAGGGAGGCAAACATGACAGAGGAAATTGTGTGCTTGTGCTCACACACAAATACTTCAACACACACACAAACCCAAACTTTTATTGCCACCAGGGACTTCAATATTCTCCCCCAAAGCAAGAGGAGGCTGCCTTAGCTGGCACCACTCAGAAAAGGTTGGTGGACACCTTTTCAAAGAGTTCCATCCTAAGCCATCCTCTGGTCATTGGGATCATCAAACATTTCCTGAAGCAGTAGCTCTAAGACTGTGTCAAGCATCCTACCAGAGAGATCCAGCGAGCAGCTGTGGAGACCCCTAAACCTCCAAAGACAGGGCTCTTACCCATAGGCCAAGTCTCTACTGACCAAGCTATGCCTGCCAATGGTACTAAATCAGGACTGTTATAAACTCAGGCTGAGGGAAGGAATGTTGAGCAAAGAACCACAGTGCCTATCAAGCTGAGACACATACATCATTTGCAGTTTAGTGGGAGGATCCGTCCTCAGTTTGTAAGCCTCAGAGATCCATAATGTGAAAACGAACTTGAAGCAAAAGCTGACACATTTCCAGCCATCAATATAAGGAATTGCGAGTGTAATCCAGATTAATGGAATAACATTCGGGGCTGAATGCAAAAGAACATGATTACTGTGCTTCAGCATTTGGACTATTAAATAGAAGCCAGAATGTTAGACAATGACAGAGCTTTGGGCAGTGTGCCATGACCATCCTGGGAGTCACAGACCTACTTGTGTTGTTATGTGCAGGGCAATCACACTGAGAAGGGAAGGGGGGAGGGGCTTGCTGACTGAAAGATTCAAAAGTTCCCTCTGATGTGAAACAGGAGAGCATCAAGATCACGAAAGATAACCCAGACTGAAGAATGAGCATGAGTTGCTCTAAAGGCAGCAAGGAACTGGTCTGCGTAACAAACAAGTTATTTGGAGTCAAGGAGGGAAACAGTGAGGCCTGGACCCAAGACTGCAGGAGCTCTGCCATCTTCTTTGAAGCTCTGAACTTCCTTCTCAGCAAAGAAACTTCCTTCTGTGGGTCCCTGGCACTCTTTGAGCTTGGTTATAACATGGATGAATGAGAATATCCATAGACACCTGAGCTTCGATGTTTTCTTGCAAATGTTTCATTACACAACTAAGTTACATCTTCAGTGCAAAAACAGTCAAGTTCAGAGAGCACCAAGGACCCCACAGTTCAACCCTAGTTACAAACATTCTCTTCCTCCTAAAGTAACAGGGAAACAGTGACTTTCCATGTGACCAAACTACAGTATACGCCCCCATGCAAGCGCTTCCACTGACTCCACACCAAGGGCTCCAGAATCCCATTGATTCTCCAGTTACGCTCATCCTGGTTTGTGACTGTGCATATTTCTTCCACCAAGCGGGAAGGGAAGTGCTGGCATCGCTCTGTCAGTGGTTCAGGCCCACCTCTCTGTCTTTCTGATCAGTCCGCCCATCTGTTTAATCCATTCAGCCTCCCTCTGCACTCTCCTTCCCCCATCTGTCGGGCCCTGTCTACGTGTACAGCACCAACTCAGCATCTGTCTCTGGAATCTGTCATTTCAAATTTGTCTGCTGCAGGAGCTCTAACACAACATACAGATCACTGGCATGATGGCAAGTTAATGATGTGCAACTGGACCCTCCATTCTCATGGATGGTGGGAAGATGAAGGGCTTCGATGCTTACAGCCTTTCCTTGGGGCTCCATTTAATTTATTATTAATATGAATTGGCCCCCAAATTCAATAAAGGACTGGGGGGTGCGATTAAGGTAAAGGAATGCTCAAAATTAAGAACTGATTTTCAGGTTCAGAAAATCAGAACAGATGCTTGCTCTATAAATGGTAAGTACAACCTTAACATTTATGGCAAGCGAGGGCCTGCGCATGTGCGCCATTCGCCATTCATGGAGCAGAAGCAGGAAAGGGCTAGGAAAGGGCTACGCATGGGATATGCATGCACAGGCTATGTCCAACACACACAGCCAAGTCACTGGTGCAGTTTCTCTTCAAGAGCTCTTACTGCAGTTGGACCTCTCTAACTACAAGCATGGGTTTTTCTAACATCCTAGACAAACTAAGTTCTGGGAACTTAAATCCATTTCTCTGCCTGATGCACAGGCATGCTCTCTTTTATCCCTGAGTGCAGGGTATGGGGAAATGGACCTTAGCTCCAGGAAGTTACATTTGATTTAGAATGTTAAGAAAACTCTGCTTATGAGTAGTTAATAATCTCTGTGTAAAATCAATAATACCATAAAAGGTTCTCAACTTATCTACAAACTAATACTCAAGAAAAAAAAATATAAAACCAGAAAAGACAAAACTCAAGGGCCTGCAAACCACACTTTCAATCACTCTTCTATGCAAAACAGAACAGGAAAAGAAGCCTTTAGCTGGTGGACAAACTCTTTGAGTGTTCAATCCTGTTCAGAGTCAAAGATGGTATTTCCTGACTGACATCATTTGGACCACAAGCCCAAAGCTAGACAATTTTGCAGGGATTCAGAGCTTGTTCCTCTATCCATCTATCGATCTATCAAATTTATGTGCTGTCCATCTCACTGTGGAAGCGACTATGGGCGTTTACAAAATGACAGAAAAATGAAAACCAATTTAAATTAATGAGACCTCTATTTGAAACCCACTCCAGATCCCAACAGCCTTCAGGCACTGGGTTGGCACTCTGAGAGCACTGCCTGCTTGGGACAGGAACAAGATGCATAGCTTGAACTTCAGCCCACCAGATGACTTAACCCAGCAGCTTCATTCAGCTGTTGAAAGGAAGTAGAAAGAAGACAAATACATCCTTTTGAGATCATGAAGACCCTGGTCATTTTTCCTAGCTCTATCAAAAGTCCTATTTTTGAGGCTAAATCCCTGATCGCCCTTGTTTCTAGTCCCCTCACTGCCCTTTGCTGAACCTATTCAATTTTTCTGAATCCTTAAAGCACCGATCTTAGTGCTGAACACCATGTTAGAAGTGGGGTCAGAAACATAAAAAAAAGCTGAAAAAAATAAAGAACTAGTACTTCCTATAATATGGAAACTATACTGTTTCTGCTGATAAATGATAAAAATACATTTGCCTCTTGAATTACCTCAACGTAACTCTGACTCATATTCATTTTGTGGTCAATTCCAAGTCCTTTTTCACATATACTACTTCAAAACTAATGGGGGGATAGCGAAGGGAGAATTTTTGTCAGTCATGACTTCTGGCAACTGCCTGGACAAGCCCCTGAGGTTTTCTCAGCAATATCTTCAGAAGTGGTTTTCCATTTCCCATGGCCTTCTCCCTATGGCTGAGAGAGAGGGACTAGCCCAAAGTCACCCTGATGACTTCATGCTCAAGACCAAACCACATATACCCTCTCTCACATATCAGCATTTGATTTTTGTAGCAGGGATGTCTACATCTGCTTCAGACACTTCATTGTAATTATTTCCAGTTTGTTGTTATTGTTGAGTTGCTAAGTCATGTCCAACTCTTCATGACCCCATAGACCACAGTATGCCAGGCCTCCTGTCCTCCATTGCCCCCCAGAGTTCACTCAAACCTATGCCTGCTGTGTCAACGACATTACCCAACCATCTGATCCTCTGCCATCCCATTCTCCTTTTGCCTCCAGTTTTTCCTAGCATCAAGGTCTTTTCCAATGAGTTTTACCTAATTTATTAACATTACTTTGAATTTAGTCTGTCTTCCAGTTTTGTAAACCTGATAACCATCCCTTCTACCTCCTTGTGCAGGTCATTCATAAAAATGCTGAAACCCGAAGATGCTTCACTTTGCCCCTTGCTTTTAAGAAACTGTGGATGAGAATTATTGAGTTGCTGGTGGTCAAACTATGTTAAGAGGCCTGCCACCCAGTTCATATTTCATTAGCTTTGTAATCAGAATGTCAGGGAGTCCTTGGCAAAATGTTCTACTGAAGTTAAGATACACCCATCATTTCATAATCTACTAAGGAGGTTGTTTTATTAAAAATAAAGGATTTTGAGAAGACAAAATCCATTACAGACAGATCTATAGTTATATAATCCAATATAGAATCTTCCCAGTCTGACTAACTTCAGATTAGTCTACAATTCCCCAGATCTTCATTTTCTTTTCACAGTACTCAGTATGAAACAATAGAGGTACCCTTGATTAGGAAGAAAACAGACTCTACAATAGGAGCAGATTCCCAGTATGGATTTCTGTTTTGAAACCAAATTCCCAGATGGTGGAGAGACAGGTTCCTGAGATCTGACTCTGATTATATTTTCATTTATGGCTGCCTTTGAAGAACATTCATTTGGTGGTAACCTGTCCTTGGGATCATATTATCCTCTCTCTACTCTCTATTTATTGCTCAGCTCAAGGCATGCTGAAGATTCCCCATCATGTTGTCCAGGTCCTGGAATCAGAGATGACTGAGGATCACTTTCATTCAATCAGCCTCCCTTTCAAGATGAAGTGTAGAAGCTCTCATTTCTCTTCTGCCCATGGCTCTAGGAAGAACTGTGCAGAACATTTCCTAAGTAGTGAAGCCAGGAGGTTCAGGTGATCTCTTCTCCAATTACCTTCCAGGGGCTTGTGAAGATGTTCTTTCAGCAGGTTTTTAATTTGCCAGGTTGGAGTGATTTTATTGAAGGAGGTATTTTATCTGTCACGTCAACCTCTGTTATTGCTACCATATTTTAATATTGTGTTTTTAATTACTGTAAGTTCCTACAGAGCAATGAATATGCATTAGAAAACAAGAATAAAATCTATCATCATCATCGTCAACAACATCATCACATAAAGCTCTGCCCACTGAACACTGACACTTTAATAGGGAAAGAAGTTAATCTGAGAGATAGAGATAGCTTTTTCAAGGGCTGCTGGAAAGGGAGAAATGGAGAAACAGAAATCTTCTACTTAAATGCAGGTTTTTCTGCACAATTCCAAATTTGCAAAATGGAAATATCAATTTAATTCCAGAATCCCCATGACCAGCAGGCTAAATTGGTTTACATCCTTTGTCCCGACAAGAGCTTTCTTGATAGATATGTGAAGGCAAGACAGGGGATCTTAAAAAGACCCCTAAATTTATCCATAAATAATACTTGGATCGCATGAGCCCCCTTTTCTCCACTGGGGAAATTTTTCATGGTATTAAATTAGGCATGTAAATCTCCCCCGGCCACTCAAGATTCACAATATCTGGCTGGAAGCCTCAGAAGACTAACACTGCTTTAATACTCGAGATCTCTGCTGATGATTGGTGGCCCATTATGCCCCCACCGTCAGCACATTACACCGACAGGCTACATTCCTGTTCTGGCAATCAACCTCGCCTGAACCTCAGCTTTTAAGCACTTCAATCCACCCAGGTAGCAATTCCGAGGGCAGACAAGCACGTCCCTTGACCAGCGCGGCCCGGAGCCCTGCTGGCACAAGCCGCAGCCTGTTGCGAGGCAGCCTCGTTCCAAGCCACAGTTGGTGCCCCAAGCTCCCAACCCCTGCCTGGGGCACGTCATTCTTTCTTTCTTTGCCTGAAAAGGCTGCTGTGGTTCAAGGGCAGAAGTCCCTCCGGGGTGATTCATAAGAGAAGGAAAGCATTAATGAAGCCAGCATCACAACAAACATGCTCCAAAGTTAAACCTTCCCTTCAAAATTGTGAAACAAACCAGGCTCTGTTTGGGGCAGGAAATTAGATTTCTTCATAATAAAGCATTGTAATCTGCTGGTAAATTATTAAAAGCTGCAAGTGGCAGGGTGTTATGACTCTCCATTCAGACAAGACTTTCCAGAAAGGGAGGGGGATGAAAACCTTATCATTTCTCAGGAATAATGTTTTTTTCCTGTAGTATGTATTTACTTCATAGGGGTTACACGCCATTTTAAACCACAGAGGCTGACAAAACTTTTCCAGAAAGGGGATTAAAAACTGCATCAAAATAACAAAAGAAACTACATTACAATTGCCATGAACATTATATGAAAAGAATAAAAACACAACAAGACATCCCAGAGCAGAGGTCTTCTTCTATACATTAATTCCCCACTCTAAGCCTTCGGAAGAGCCAGATCTTCAAGTCTAATCTGGAAAAACGCTTTTCCAAAGAAAAGGGCTACAACTGAGAAGGCTCATCCCTAAAGAAGACATCTCGTACAGTTCTTCTTGGCTGGACAGAAACCAAATGGGAAAAGGCCCTAATGAAGATATTCACCCTCCAAGCTATGGAAGGCTTCACTGATGACAACCATCCCCTTAAAGACATGCCACCGGTGCAATCCCTGAAGCAGAGATAGCGCATGGGAAGTCTAGCGCACCCATCCTTGCTTGAGCTGGGTCTTCAAGAGCCATGGTCTTCAAGAGCATGTGGTCTTCAAGAGCCCATGCAGAGCACAGTGCAGCAGTCCAAATCAGAAGGGGATTAAGGTGTGAGTGACTCTCAGCAAAGTCTCCCAATTCAAGTCATAACTGATGCCCAATAATCTTGCTGCTGGGAGAAGCCAAAATGATCCTTTCTAGTTATGTTACAATTAAGCAACTTGTATTTAACATCCCATGTTAACCACTGTTCATTTGCACCTGAAATGAGCAAGACTCTCTTGCACAGACAACAGTTCTAGAAGATTTCAGGGGAACTTGAAATTTCACTACCAATCAACTGCATGTCCACCTAGTAATCAATTATAGCTTTAGAAGGAGATCAGCATTTCCCTTGGGGAGGGATAAAGACTACCAGCAACTATTAGCTGCTTTTTAATCCCCCTTCGTTTTGACTAGATCAGGAAAGAAGAACAGTTTCACCTCCTTCTAGGAACACAATGCTGGTTCAACTGAAATCATAGCACCGTAGTTCATTTTAACCAACCACAACAGCACAGAGCAATCGATGACCATATATTTATCATACTGTACTGACCTAGCTAAATTATCTGAGCCCCTTTTCACTGTGTGATCCTCCCATTTTCCAGATCCAAATAACAAGTCCAACTCTCTGTTCTGAGATGAATTTATTCCTAAGAACCTAAATGCTTTTTAATGTTTACATGCTACCTTTTGCTCACACATAATCCTGAAAATAGTCAGTCCTTTGAAATCAGGGCAAGCCTTTTTGGTCTAATCTCCAGATATGAGACTGTAGATTCAGTCATACTTGCAGTTCATATACAAAATGGGATCTGAACCAAGGATTCCCTGATCTCAATTCATATACCCACTAATCCAAATAGCTTCCTCTCTATACCACTTTTTCTAAGTTTTGCACGGCTAAGCAATCCTTGGAGGAAGTTGGTAGAAGCTTGAGGACCATGAGTGAAGGAGGAGAATTGGACATCTTCTTCCTTCTTTGCTGGCACTTTTTCTGCAAGAGAAGTGTTTGCAGAACGTACATGGGGAGCATATTTCCTCACTCGAGTTGCAATTAAAGAGAGCAAATGGTCTCTGGAGTATTGGACCTTGTTCAAACACAGGCCTTATGATAACGAAGGAATCTTCTGCCCCCAACTCCCAATACATGGATGATTATTAATACATTTCCAGCAACCTGCTCCATTTCTCTAAATGAGAACACTCTGGCAGCCTGAGCAAGAATGAAATGTGATAAATGTGCCCCCTCCCACCCCACTTGCTGGGCTGAAGCCGCCAGGGGTTCTCATTCTAACAAGCTTCAGACGCAAGATGACTGGAATAACAAAGTATGAATTTTTATGAGTCTAATAAATCACTCCACTTTTCCTGATCTTCATCGCTTTCAGCACTTCAAACATTGGGGAGGGGAGAAAAAATCCTGGCAGTAATCAAACGGCCTCCTAGATTTGATTCAGAGTCCAGCCATTGGTGAAATTCTCTCTCCTCTGACCCAGTTTGGGGCTGAGCAGGGGAAGGTTTGTATTTTTTTAATGAGAAGAAACATCTAAACCGCCTGGCCGTTCACCCCAGCCACAGACTACTAAACAGAAGCATGCACTGATGCCTACACGCAGGCACACACACTGATACTTTGTTTGGGGAGAACTTTTTTTAGGAAGCAGAACCTAGCACCTCCACCAAATAAAGCTTAATCCTTGCAGAAAGGCTCCCCGCAGAGAAATGATCCTCCCGAGGTCTTCTGCTTCCAGCCCCCTTAACAGGAGCTTATGCCACACCCCACACGTGGATTCAAGACTTGAATTATCCAAAGTAGGAGTCCCCTTCAAGCATTCATACTTTGTGGGGGCAGCCTTGGAGCTTTTTCACCATTTTGAGGTCAAGTAGTGATTTTTGAGGTTGTAAGTCAAGGACCACAGCACTGAAAAAAGTGACTAAAGACCTGTCCTCGCACTTACAACAGTCATAGAAAACCCCATGGTCACATGATCAAAATTTGGGCGCTTGGCAACCAGCACAATAATTACAGCATCTCAGGGTCATGTGATTGCAATTTGCAATTTTCCCAGGGAGTTTCTGTCAAGCAAAGTCAATGGGGAGAGTTGGATTCACTTAACAATTGCAGTGATTTGCCTTGCAATGTGGCAAAAAAGGTCATAAAATCAGGCATGACTCACAGCTGCCTTGCTTAACAACAGAAATTCTGGACCCAAGTGTGATCGTAAGTCAAAGATTGCTTGCAGTGCCTTAAAATGCCTGCAGCATAAAAGCAAAACCAAAGAAAAGAGGCCACAGGTTGGCCCTCCCTGCTTTGGAAGCTCATGGGGTACAGGTGGGCTGCAGAGGCCCACAGTCTACCGTTTTGAGCCAGGTCAAGAATAACACAATTCAGGTAGCAACTTCCTCCAAGGTTGCTGTTTATCATTTTAGGGCAAGCAGGAATATGAATCTGCGGGTGGTGGAGCCTGATCAGCTTGGTTTCCCTTCTAATGCTTTTTCGAGAGATGATGCTCAGAGCTTTTCACCACTAGTTACAGTGGCTTCCTTTGGCTAGTTTCATACTAAATATATATTGTTTTAAAAGCTACAGGTTATTATTAAATCCAAATACT
>JANHZU010004295.1:117155-127271 GCA_032468055.1 Acrochordus granulatus
ACTCTTTCTTCTATCCTGACAGAATAATTGAGAGATAGGAGAGGAGAAAGAGAAATACATTAAAATTACTGCTAATTCAGCATACACAAAACATACATGTTCTTGGACTGTAATTCTGGCCAAGTACACAGAGCAGCCCAAACACCAGGCTAGTTAGAAAGCAAAAAGACAGAGTACCAACCTGGAAGATCTTTTTAAGTCATTATTTTGCACATGACCATGGGTGCATGCACACACACACACCCAGCTATTTTGAGATTAGCAACCACTGAGATGGTCTCCCAACCACACCTGAAGGCATCCAAAGGTACCTGAACATGGGGCATAGTATCTGGATGCCACAGTCCAGACGGCATTGCCTACCAGAGCCAGCAGGAAAGGTACCACCTTCAGCATTTGCCTGCTTCGCTCATGGCACAGGAGGAGAAAGGGAGCCCTTCCTGAATTGAAAGCCACCCATTAAGGAAATGGCTGGATACTGGATACCACAAAGGGGCAGCACTCTGCAGCTCACAGAAACTTCTACTGTCTTTTAACTATAACACCATCCACAGCCCATCTCCACACATGAACGAAGTGGCACGAGTCATGCCTTGTGGGAGACATTTCAAAGAAGGGACACACGCAAACATACAGCACCTTTGTAATATTTTGCAATCCCCACAGGCAAAAATGGACCGGCCGCACTGCTGAACAATGCACTTTTGAATTCAATTAAAGTGATTATCTGTTGTGCCAAATAAATTGTGTACAGCATATATCCTGTAGCACTTTATACCTACAGGCTCATTATTTCCTAACTGTTTCCTCCTGTTTATGCACTTTCAAATTAAATTGCTGATAATATGCGCCAAAATAAAAAATGAGTGCACCTTGTCCGAAGAAAATTGATTCTCCTTTCCTCCTGAAACGGGCGATTGCCAGGTTTTATATACTCGGTTCCTGGCGATCATTAGTAATTCAATTTTCTTTTTATTAGCCCCCTTATCTGCTGAGCAATATAGTGGCAGAGCTGACCTCTTTCGCACGGGTAAATGTTTAAAATCTTTTCCCTGATTAATTTTGCCAGTTAAGGAAAAGAGGAGAAATGGCCCGGCTCTTAGCCATCACAATGAATATAGCTTAATGTTGATGGTGATGGAATTTCTAATGCCAAGGCAATTGATTGAACGCAGCAATTACGCCACTATACTAACTCAAGGGAAATGGGATAGTTTTCTCCTGGCCATAGTCTTTTGGTTATTTAAAACAATCCAATTTGCAAGGATAATTATATATTAGTGTTTTATCTGCCACTTGAAATGAACATGGGAGTTTTGATACTGGCCCAGCATTAGCAGGTTATTGCTGCAAATTACTTGGTATCTGCTTTCTTTCACATAAAGAGCGAATTAGGCAATCAATTACCAGAAAAAGGTGGGCCGGCGAAACGGAAGGGGCAAGACTGCCCTCTACAGGTCAGCGGGAGGAGGAGTCACGTGTGACTCGGCTGAAATGGGGGGCAGTGGCCGCCCCTGCTACAGCTTCTGGAGCAGTAGCCCCCCCACTTGATGGCGGAGGAGGAGAGAGGAGGGGGAGGGGAGGGGAGGAGGAAGAAACAGCACAACAATAACAATAAAAATAACGGGGAGATTAACACCAGGCCTTCTTTCTGCAGTGGGTGCATGGTCCGTGTGTGCATCTAGCTAGCCACCTGGAGCCTCTAAATGCTTTGGACTACAGTTCCATAATCCTAGATCATTGAAATCTGCCAAATCATTTGCCTGGCCAGATCTTTACTGCAGCAGTTAGCAGGCTGCGAGGGGCAGTGTTCCAGGTCCTTCCTCCTCCATCCTGTTGGGGAGGGGGCTGCTAACCCAGAGGCAAAAAAACTGAGGGCAGTTTTCCTGAGTACGAAAGTGAGAAAACTGAGCCCCTGCTGAGAGGCTGGAAAGGCCTGGAATGCTGCCCCTCGCAGCCTAACTGCTGCGACTAAAGAGAGAGAGCAGAGAAGAAGCCATGTCCAAATTATTTGCAAGACCTCATTATCAAGAAGGAGCCCCCCAGGTGTGGCCCTGAATGCCCAAGCACTGAGAAGGCAACACTTGCATCAGGAGCACCAGTGTTCAGAACATGGAGGGAATGTAATGCCATGGATTTTAAAAGGTGAGTTAGGGTTCACAGCCTCAACGTCAACCCTCCCAGTTCTTTTTCCTTTGGGCCTCAGCGCATAGCTTCTGCCACTTCAGCATCAAGCAGGATAAAGCTCAGTTTCAGCTAGTATTAAATTATTCCCAGTGTCAAGTCAGAATCCAGTGCAGAATGTAAGTAAAGTGCGCATGCTGATTTCAGAAATTCACTTTCCAAGCCAGTGCATGTTCAGGTCTCAAGTAACAGCCACGTAACCACATGCTACATGGTGCCACACACAGTGTTGCAAATGGCACAGCAAATCCTGTTTGTAAATCTAGGCTCTTTTAAACCTCTCTCAAGTAGAGGCTAAAACTCGTGGATTGCTACCAACAACCTCCTCTACTTAAAAAAAGAGACTTCCAACTTGTGCATAAGCTGGTCAAAAGTTTTTAAGGTGACCAATAGGAAGACCTCTGCCTCGGGGCCAACATTCATAACAACCTGTCCCAAAAGACAGTACAGAAGTCACAAAATGATCCAGACTTTTTTGCACTCACTCACTGGGCCACAATTTATTAATGCATGGAAAATTTTGGTGCACCCTATTATAATCAGAGCTACCTGAAACTCTGTTAATAAAATAAGGAGATGCTTTTAATCTTATTTACCTTTTGGACAAATACATCAGGTTGGCCAGCTGGTGGCTCTGATGCAAGGCTGCTCACTTTTTCGATATAAAATAATACTTTTAGAAAGCTCCTGGCTATGCATCCAAATGTTATGCTGGTGGAGCAATATTGCAAATCTGTAACGATGTAAGTTTTACTCTGATTTCAGTTGACTTTGATGCTCTTGACTTCAAATGTTGCAAGGCAGATTCTCAAGTAACATATTGCCCCAGATCACATGTGGCTACTGAATGGAGAGAGTGGCCCATCATGTTGATCAGAAGGGGTGGGCACCCATCTGGAAAAGGCAAACTAAGCTCTTCTCAGCCTCTGTTACACAAAACCAGAGAGTGCAACAGACTTGGGCTCCACTTGGCCTGTGTTACAGCTTTATTTTTTTGCCATCATATGTGTGCTAAGCTATTAGGAAGTGTTCAAGGTATGATCCAGGCAGTGTAAGGTTGTGGGTGTGGCTCCTTTACCCTTTCTTTGTGGCTAAGAATTACTACTCAGGTAGTCAGAAAAAGGTAAGGTAAGATATTGTCACCATGTGAGCAGGGGTTCTTTTACAGCTGGGTGTGCTTGAGCCTTTCAGGAGGACAAGGCCTTCACAGAGACAGAGAGGGTTTTTATGTTTCCTCTTGCATCCTGTGTAATACAAGTAGTCCTCAACTTATGACCACATGGGACCAGAATTTCTCATTGCAAAGCAAGATGGATGTTAAGTGACTCACACCTGATTTTATAAACATTTTTACAATGGTTGTTAAGCAAATCACCGCAGTTAAGTGAATCATGTGGTCATTAACTGAATCCAATTTCCCTCATTGACTTTGACTGTTTGACACTGGCTGGGAAGGTCACAAATGGCAATCACATGACCCTGGGATGCGGCAACTGTTGTAAATACATGCAAGTTGCCAAGTGCCCAAATTTTGATCACGTGACCATGAGGATGCTGCAATGTTTGTAAATGTGAGACTGGTTGTAAGTCACTTTTTTCAGTGCTGTTGTAACTTTGCACAATCACTAAACAAATGGTTGTAAATCAAAGACTACCTGTAATCTGGACTGAAAATTTAACTTCTCCAAACGTAAGTTCAAACTCTATTAGGAAATCTGTCGTTAGTTACAAGACATCACTGCAAAAAAACCTTATTAACATCTGCCCAAAAAAGAACTTACATACTGCAACAAATCATGCCTACTAAATTTAGGTCATGTCCATAAAGCATTTTGCCAGGAACAGCACAAAACATTAGTTAACATTAAAAGAAGATGCAAACTTCAAAAGCAGAAATATAGGGCTTTGAGCTGTATTTTGGGGTATGAGCTTGGTAGGCTGAATATTTAACAATCAGCCATTTCCCCCATTTAAAAATAAAAACCATATTGAAGACATGTTTCCCATAATTCTATTTATGAGGAAGTCAGATCTATCCCTGGGGAGCAAACCAGATATAAAGCCAACAGAACAATTGAAAGCACATCCTCCTTTGAAGGAACTGCTCCCAGATTTTCAAACAGCTTTCTGAAATCTTGAACATTTCAAAAGCTACAAATGCCAAAAAGAAGCAGAGCAAGGCCCTTCATTATATTTACATAAACACCATCCAAAAATGGATAAGAGTTTTCATTTTTATGTTTCATGTGATCCAACTAAATCAAGGAATGAACAAGGTATTCTTCCTCCCTTCTTTTTCATCTTCAAGGTTAAGGCAGGTTAAAATGAAGAAAGCCAAGACAACTGAGCCAAGAAGTCACATCCCATGAGCTGATACCCAAGCTCAGGTTCAAAGCTGGGAGTCAGCAATGCACAGACCACAGGCAGTATATGGCCTCTAATTGGGAATCTGCCAAACCCCAAATTTGCACAGCTAAAATCAGTGAAAATTGAGTAATTTTCAACAGCTTTTGAATAAAAATCACAAGGCTTTTGGGAAATGGGAGGCAACCCATTCCCATCCACATCCTTAAAAATGGGCTATGGGAATATTTGGGACCTCTGGCCTTTCCAGTGACATCACCCACAGCCATCCATGTGATGAGAGAAAAACTATTCACCTTTCCTGATCGTTTTGCTACAGCAGTTTTCAAACATGTACAATTCCCAAAAACTAGTGCTCAGATCAGGAGAAAGGTAACAATCCAAGAGTTCTACACCAGGTGGCCTCTTGCCATAGGACAGTCTGGCTTGGCCATCCTTTGAGCCTCTACAGCTGAGGACAGCGCATCCAACTACCTCCAAACAAACCCAGTTCCAAACATCCCCTACCTTCTTTGGCCGAGCCAGGAAGTCGAGAGGCTGGCAATCGGCACAATCTGTGTTTGCCAATCTGCACGAGACCCTTCGTTCTCCGGGTGGTGGGGGATAACCTTCCCCGCGTGGAGTTCCGTTTCCGGAGGCAATAGCGGCTCTTCAGAAGCAGTGTGGAGGAGCTGGAAGGACAACCAAAGCGCTTGTCAGAATCCTTCACTACAAGACACCTCACATACAAACTCAGTGGCAAGGACACATGGGGAAGAGATGCCACAAAAGGCCTTTTACTTAGAGTGTACACAAAGAGCACATTTGTTTCCAGATGAAAACCCAAATCTTCCCTGGATATAAAATGTCAGCCCAGCATGAAACAGCTGAGGCAGCATCTTCATCCAGACACACTTGTTTTCGAAATCAGAGTGTCCAACCTTGGCAACTTTAAGATATGTGGACATAGCTGGCTGACGAATTCTGGGAGTTGAAGTCCACACATCTTAAAGTTACCAAGGTTGGACACTTCTGCTCTAAACATTCCTTTTGCTGCAAGGAAGCACTGAGATAGGTACTCCAATTTTCCTTCACCTGATGGTCCTTCAGATGTCTGGATGAGAAAATCTAGAATTCTCCTTCAGGATGCTGAAATGCGCATGCCTGAAGAATCCATAGCTTAGGGAATATTAAATAAGCCCATGCCTACATTCTGAAACAGTGGGGGTCTATCTGAACTCCACCTACAGAAAATGATTTCCATGCTCTAGCATATGACACAACACTAGAGTTGTCTTTCCAGCTACATTAGCTGACTTTATCTTTACCAGCAGTGCAACTCGTACTATAGTCCCAATACTCTCATAGTTTATGACAAGTGATGGCAAGTGACTTTATCTTAACCATCTTCATAAAATGGCATTGTCTTACAGTGAACAGTCTTCCTCCGATTCACTGGAAGACACTGAAGGTAACAATTCCTATGATTTCTAAGCCTGTATGGCTAACCTCTACTGAAGTTCTAAACTATGGCACTGCTCCTTCCTCCTAAGAACTTTGAATTGTCCTCCTCAGCCACAAAGAAAAGGCAAGTTTGGCAGCAGAAAAAGGGGATATTTCTACTTCATAAAATGTATAATTCATAACCAGGATGAGAAACCAGACTTAAAAAAGTAATTTGAACAAGTGTTACTGTAAGGCTCAAAGGATTAGGCTTTGTCAGTCAGTTCTAGTCAACAGGTTTATTGAAGCTCCAAGGTCATAAGAAATTCTCCAACTGCCCGCTGAACACCTGTATTCCCCAGATAAGGCTAACAGTCTTCATGAGGGATCAGACTTTTGGTGCTGGCACCTGCGAAGTGATTCCTGGATGATACCTCTCTTAAGCCCTGGCTCTCCCCTTTCTTCTCCAAGTTACCCTTCTAGAAAGATCAATAACTTACCAGGTACTTCCTCTTCTCTTAATGACTTTAGTCCAGCTCCTCAACTTGTAATTAAAAAAGCCAGTATTTCCAAAGTAGGGTCTTGGGTGACCACGTCCAATACAGCCATGTCCAAGAGGGACACGTCTCAGAGCTTGGAGGGAAGTACTGGCACCCGCATAGGGAGCATCCGAAAGTCCAACATATTCCTTGCGCTGCCACGTGAACACTGAGGTGGATGTGGAGGGAGAAGGCCTCGGACTAGTAGCTTTCCACTTGTACTGGCTGGAGGAAATTGCCAGCTTTGAATGCGGGTTGGATTTTTTTGGTTTGGCACCCAACTCTAGATTCACTGCCCTTGATTGTAATTTGGGGGCTGTTGCTGCACCAATGGCAAACTTGGGTGTGTTTTCAGAGGCCCTGGAAACAGCCCACCTCTTAACACTTCGGGGAGATTTGTTGGAATTTGCCACCCACGTGTAGTTGGCTTTCTTGAACCGGGAAGATTTGACGGAGGCTGGCAAGGAAGAAGATTTCTGGACCAAAGATGTGGTGGGCTTGTTTGGGGGAAGAGTCATCCCAGTACTTGAAGACGCTTCCCCAACAGAATTAACACAGCTGGCAGACAGTTCCACACCCTTTGTGGGGCTGAGCTTGTCTATCTCGGCTGGGGGGTAGTGTGAACTATACAGATAAGAAGCCTGGGATACGGGTTTCTTCCAGACTGGAGGTTCAGATTTCAATATAGTGGCACACTCACTAATAGTCTTGCATAAGTTAAGGGTAAGCTCTGTCTTCTCATGCACTGCTTTTGCAGCCATAGGCTTCTTCTGACTCACTGCAGATCGATTATTTCCACGACTAACAATAGTTTTGCAATGGGGTAGGTGGGGCAAGGTGGAAGCACACATCTCTTTGTTTTGTTTTGAGCCAGCATTTAAAGGCCAAGTAACCATTTGTACATTTCCTCTAGAAGCTGATGGTCCTTCCCTTGCTGCTAAAAATCCTTGCTGGAACCCTGAGCCAGCAGCAGCACCTGCCACTGAGCCAGCTTGCATCCCAACATTTGCCTTTGCATCAGAGACTGCATATGAGTCTGAAAGCATCAGCTGTGGCTCAGGAACCTCACTCGTGGCATGGCTCTGGGTCGTCCAAGAAGCACTTGGAGAAACACTGCTTGCAGAAGAAAGGGCTGGTCTGGGTGGCATGTTGACGAGGGAGTATTTCTTTCTCCAGGTAGTTGCATTGCCCTGGCCAGACAGAAAATCTCGGGAGGGTTGTTGGCCATATCTAGTGTTGAATGCAACTTGGTTGTGAAAAGCAGGAAGTTTAGGGTTCCTCCACCTGGATAATGAAACAGGTGGAGGAACTGGTGCATTCCCATGGACATTTTTATGATCATTGATGAGACCTAAAAGGAGAGAGAGAAAGGCTTTGTTAGCCTTAAACTTTCAGCTGACTAAAAAGCGCAACTGGTTTCCCCTTCCCCATATTCTTGTGGGTGTGTTTGGGTGAGGAGTGCACCACTGGAAAATCTGAAGGAACATATCAGCAACAAATCATAACAAATCATTAGGCAATTCCTAGCAACCACAAAAATCTATTTATGTGGTTGCTAGGAATTGACTTAATGGCACAAAATCAATCAAGTCTGAGGCAGAGACTGTCTTACTACTGAGAAAAGAGCAGGCTGTTCTTCAAATATTTCAGTGCATACAAACCTAGCACAAATAATTGAGGGAATCATATTTCATATTTCAGCAGAACACAAATCCATTTATTAAAAATCATCAAAGGGCTGATGATTCTGAAACAGCAATGTTCAAATAGGCTAAACTGCAATCAAACCACCATCTTTAGGCAGATTACACTGTGGCTTTGAAAGCTGGCCTCTTCTAAAAAGCTATTATCTCAGGAAGAGCAAAACCCCATTTTCGGTAAGAAATGGAAGTTTGTCCCTGCCTCTCAAAATACCACACAGAGCATTACACAAACCAATTTAACTGCAACCTCCAAAAGCCACCCCCTTCACCCAAAATGTAGCCAAGGAAGGGAAAGCTGCAACCTTTGATGAGTTTCTCAAAAATGGCTTACCCCAGCAGTTTGCAAACCTTTAAATATGGCTCTGTTGGGAAAGTGGTTTTAGTGCTAGACCAAGACATGTTCTCCAGACAAACTCTCTGCAAAACAAGTCTGTGAAGACTCTCACTCGTCCAGGGTAATTGCATCGCAGCAAAGTTTTAAAAAACAGGCATCTGGACTGGATTTTTCTCAAGTAGAAAAATCTACTTTTGAGAATTGAGAAAGAATTGAGAAAGCCTTTTGGATTAAAGGTGAAACGTCTTCTCCTTGAGAAAAATCCAGTCCAGATGCCTGTTTTTTAAACTTTGTTGCGATGTCTCTGCAAAACATTTATTTAAGCCACAATCTGATTCCATAGCTCCTTCACCTCAGTCCACTGAAGCACCCTGGGAATATCCAATGCTATACTGTTGGATATATTTCTCGACACTTACAGGTGATTCGTCCAACAAAGAATTTGGGGAGGGAGTTATTGCTTGCTGAGGTGTCAATGAAGGTTCTTAGTCATCCAGGTAGAATTGTCTGGAGGTTGAACCATGGCAACTGGACTGCTTTTCTTGTCAGTTAGAAACATTTTGCTGCTCACCCAAGCAGCTTCTTCTCTGCCTCTCTGTACCTATTCACATCTCTTTGCCTATTCACATCTCCTCCTGTCCATCTAAGGAGCCCAACTGGGCTAAGTGAGAAATTAAACCACTCTGGAAGACATACATGGGGTCCCTTAACCAACCATTTTTCTCAGACTGAAGAAGCTGCTTGGATGAGCGGCAAAATGTTTCTAACCAACAAGCGACGAACTCCAGTTGCCATGACTCACCCTCCAGGCTGCTTGCTTCAGCGCCAACTCCCAGCAACCACAGACAGGTCCTCCTCTTCAGGTTCCCAGTGGTATCCCCACCATCATTGCAACTGAGTCCAACCAGGATATACTTTGCACAGTATTTTTTTTCCTTCCTAGCATTTCTCCCTCAAGTGGAGGGTCTGCTTTTTTCAGATCAAGCAAGGGCGGGTCCACTGGTGGCCACAAGAGCTGACTGCCCGGCTTGTCGCCGGAGCCTGATGTCGAGGGATGAGAGAGGGGCTGGCTGAGGAGGGACTATCCCGGTTTCCAGGCCAGCGCCTTCTACCCAACCTCTGAGGGAGACGGGCGGCTTAGACGTGGGGAAAATAAACGAAGCTGGCAGGGAATCTGAGCGGGAACGCAAGCGCGGACTCGTTCGGGGGGAGCACCCATCCGGGCAAAGACAGACCCCGGGGAGGCCCCGCCATCCGGAACGAGCACGCGACGCCACCAACGGCCTCGCGGGCCTGGAGGGCACCTCGGAGCTCCTCCGATCCAGCCCCTTCCGCACCGAAACCCCGGAGAAGCGGCGCAGCCCTGCCCGCGGGGCTGACAGCTCTCACGGCCGGCGCGGCTTTTCTGCCCCAAGAGTCCTCGCGTGGGCCTCCGGCCTCGGCCTCCGTGGGCAGCTCCTGGCCCGCGCCGAGGGGGAAGGAGGTCATCCCGCCCCCTCCCCAGCTTTCCTCAGGGCCCCTCAAGCTCGGCTTCGACTCCCGCCGCCCGACTACACTTCCCATCACCCCC
>JANHZU010004296.1:93609-104998 GCA_032468055.1 Acrochordus granulatus
ATGGGAAGTCACTTCTTCAAATATTTTATTTAGTATATTTTTATTTTATTTTTTCTTTCATTTCTAAATCTTTTTTATTTTTTCCTTTTTGTCTTTCTTTTCTGAACCTTCTACTTTTTCTTTTTTATTCTTTTTTTTCAGTTGGTATTAGCTTTTTAATTGTTATAATAACACAATTAATTTAATAAAATTACATGCTTCATCTGGCTCCTCTGATGAGACCTATTCAGTATGATTGAACCTCTGGCACAGCTCTCATCTTCTTCATAGTACACAAGCCCTACAACTCGTCAAGGTACTTCCTCACTAGGGTGATGAAGAGTGTTTCTCTTATAAAAAATATGGTGAGATTCAACCATACTGGACAGGTTTCATCAGAGGAGCCAGAAAAAGAATGTCTCTCCCATGAACAATATGGTGATTCATAACTTACAGAAACCCATACCGGCTCGATTATCTCCGAAGTCAATAAGGACCATGCTTAGGTGTTGGAGTTCCTGGACGTCTGGTGAAAATGGGTGAGAGGACTCAGGACTGTTGGCTGAGCAACCAGGGCCAACAGTTGCAGAACTACTGGAAGAAAAAGTGTCTACCCATGCAGATATACAAATATTGAAAACAAAGAAATAATGATGTGCTATTACAAAACAAGTCCAACAAGAAGAGGATAACTGAAAATAATGTACCAGTTCTGGAAAGAACAACATCCAGAAACAGAAATAACAGAATAGAGGCTAGCAAATCAATGTTGATTTATAATAAGAAATGAAGTATTCACAGACACAGAATTGAAAAAACTACAAAGATCTTACCCAGGGTAAAGAAATCAAAGCCTTGCCAGAAATAGCTTGGATTGTAGAAGCAAACCAGGGGAGGCAGCAGTAGAGGAAATCAGAGTATTGAATCATTTTCATTCCCAAATCAGGCACTCTCTCTTCTTTTCAAGAAGAACAAAGCCCTCTAACTAAAAAGAAGTTGAAGAATTGTAATGAAGAATAAGTGGTCATGTAGAACAGCACAAAAACAACAGAATAAGATTATCTGCATTGAAGCTTGTTCAATGCAGATAATCTTATGTAATATGTTTGTTGTAATATCAAATGTGCCACCCTCACCATCAAAAGAGGGAAAATGGTGAAAACTGAAGGAATCAAGATGCCCTATGGAAATAACATCAAGAGTCTGGATGAAGATGATCACTACAAATATCTGGGCATCCTTCAAGCTGACAACTGAAGTCAAGAAAAAGGTCAGAAGTTGATACATCTCAAGAGTGAAGAAGATCTTAAAGTCCAAGCTCAGTGGAGGAAATGCTATCAAGGCAATTAACACTTGGGCAATTCCAGTCATTAGATACACAGCTGGAATAGTGGACTATACTCAAGCAAACTAATGGCCATGAACAGGAAGATCAGAAAAAAATAAGAACAATGGATCATGCCCTTCATCCACACAGTGATATTGACAGACTCTATCTACAAGGAAAATAGCTGTGGAATGTTGCAAGTACACCAGATGGTTGAAAAGGAAAAAAAGGGGATTGGAAGAATACCTGAAGGATAGTGAAGAAGATGTACTAAAGCTTGTATACCAGGAAGGCTTACTGAGTACTGAAGAGAAGAAACAGATATACAAGAAAGACCACATAAAGAATAGAAAAGAGACATGGCAAGGCAAAGCAAAGCATTGTATGGCCAGTATATTAAAAACTAGTAGGCAAAGCAGGCAACAACAAGATCTGGCAATGCTAAGAGCAGGAAAACTGAAGAAAGAGATGGAAGGGCTAATTCTGGCTGTGCAAGACCAAGCATTAAGAACAAATGCATACAAGGCTAGAACTGAGAAGACAACAATAGACAGCAAATAGCGCCTCTGCAAAGAAGCTGAAAAAACAGTAGAGCACTGAGTTAGCTGCTGCAAGAAGATCACACAGACTGTCTACAAACAACAGCATGATAAAGTAGCGAAAATGGTGTGCTGGAAGATCTGCAAGAAATACCATTTGCCTGCAAGCAAGAACTGGTAGGATCATAACATAAGAAAGTAATAGAAAATGAAGAAGCGAAATTCCTCTGGGACTTCAGAATTCAAAAAGACAAGCACCTGCCACATAACTCTCCAGACTTAACAACTGTAGATAAGAAAGACAAAAAAGTCTGGGATAGTGAACATGGCAATACCTGAAGACAACAGATTAGCAGAGAAAGAACTGGAGAAAATCAAAAAATACAAAGTCCTGCAAATAGAAATACAGTTACTATGGCAAAATAAAGCAAAAGTGGTATCAATAGTAATGGGGGTCTTGGGTGCAATCCCAAAACAACTGAAGCACCACTTGAACACCATTGACATTGACAAATTCACCATCAGTCAATTGCAAAAGGCAGCATTGCTTGGAACAGCTTACATCCTACAACAATACCTTTAACAACATAAAACAACAGCATCTGCCTATCCCACGTCCTTGGGAAGGACTCAATAAATGGACAAAAATACCAAATCCAGTCTAAATATCTGTCTGACTGAGAGATGAATCAGATAAAATTAATATAAAAGAAAAGGAGAAAGAAAGGAATTAGATCTAATCCTGGATTAGTATTATCTTTATTTCTTTACTCTTACTTGAATATTTTAAAGCATTCTGATGGTTAACATGGCAGCTATTTTCTTCCTTTAGGGGAATCTTCCTCAGCTTGCTAGAGGCAGTGGATTACAACTTCCATCAACTTGGCTAATTGATGGGAATTGTAGCCCAACACATATATAGAGGATCAGTTTGTGGGAAAGAGTCTTTAGAATCACGTTTTTGGAGACATTTTGAATCCTAGTTTTTGGGTTTTGTTTTATAATATAGTTTTCACCACTGCTACCACTTTTTCCACTACTTTGTGTATTTCAGAGATCAGCCAATCAGTCCTAATTATAGTTGAATGTGTTGTTCAGCTGTAAACAACTATGCCTATTGATTGTATCTTGCTGAGAGCTGCTAATGAGAGTTAAACACAGGCATGAAAAAGGCTGCCTGCATTTGAGCTTCGTTGCAGGGAGACTGTATGTTCGCCTATAGGCATGTATTTTTCTTTAACAGGAAAAGGAGAGGAACAGGACCATATACCCTAAATAAATTGGCTAGGCGACTCACTGTTGTCCCAAGGAATTCCTTGATCATCTGCAAGGTCAGGAGGCCAGTTGCAATATAGAAGCCGCTTTCTGCCCAACAAGGTGTGAAATAGTGTTCACAGCGTGGCTTTATAAATATTGATTCAGAAGTGACTCTGACCACTAGCTTCGCAAATAGTTTCTTCTTTCCAGCAAGCTGGAACTGTAAGTAAAGGCAGGCTAGGCTCATCACCGTCTGAAGGGGTGGATTGATTGACTCAATCCTTTAAAGAACGGATAAGGAAGATTCCTTACCTGTCAACCTACCTTAAGCAGGCATCTGCACCTGCAGAGGTGAGCCTCCTGGAATTCAGGGAATCAAGCTCCAGTGCGAGCCAGTTGAAGAAGCGTAACTAATAACCAAGGCAGAAAGGAAGGGAGATAATGCCAGCGGTCACCATAAACACTTATCCAGGAGTAACTTCCCTGAACTTCGGCTTCCCTTCTGAGCAAAGTCTTTAGGATTGCACAGGAAGTTCCTTATCCCATCTCCCAATTTAAAAAAAAGGAATGAAACCAAAAATAATGTTTCGGCCACAGGAATATGCATAGGGAACGAGATGTTGTGTCCAGGGTTTGCTTGACTTTTAAGAAAATAATTATTCTATTTTCTCATTTTCTAAACAGCTAAGTTAAAACAGGAGAGGAGGATCAGCAGATGCCTTTATATCTTGTCCTGGTGGATAAATGGAAGCGACGGATTAACAATTTGTTAAGTGAGAATTAGTGAGATGCATTTTTCAGCCAGTGTATTACAAAATAGCATGATTTCTGTTGTACCTACATACTAGTAAAATACTTCATATTCTGTAGCATTGTTATTATTGTTGTTCTTTCAGATGAAAATCATTTATTTTAAATAAACACACTAACATTGCCTAATAGTATAAATGCCAGATCAAATCTAAGAAATATCTAGCAAAGGGAACGATAGAAATACTGCTTATTTGAAATTGCTATATTTTTCAGCCAAGTAAAGCTTCTGCAGAATTCTGAATTGGGAATGCCAGGAGGTATGTCTTGGTTGCTGTGTTTACTCTGTTTGCCATATGCTCTGTGTAACTTATTTTGTATAGTACAAACAGAATGGTACTTTTTTATTAGTGCGCTTTGCTTTTTTCTTTTAACAGCCTTGAATTCGTGTTAAGAAATACATTAATTTCATGGAGGCTGCCTAGAGGGTCTCGCTCTGGAGAAATAATATTTGTCATAATCTGATCTCCCTTTGGAGTACAACCTTCACAGGTCATTGTGCAGTAATATACTCTTCTCTGTGATCTCCACTTTCAACTAGCTAGGAAATACATAACTTCTGAGGCAGAGATGCCAGTTTATTGCGTCCTATTGGAATGTGGACAGTCTTTTCAGACCCATAACTTAAAATGCATTTCCAATTTCCCAATTTTGCATGAACTGTTTTAGTCTGAATTTGCAACACTCCCTGTTAAGGAACAGGGCTATATTTGGATTCTGTTATCATTGTTTGCCGTCTGTCTCTGCAATTATTCAATAGAATTACATTTAATATTTGATTATATTTATTTTTAATTAATCATTATCTCAGGGTTACACTCTCACACATTATGTGAAATTACATAAACTCACTTCAAGGGAATCAGGATTTCCAGGGTAACTATTACAGCCTTGTTGATATTGGCCTGTCTTCCTTCCATTTGTAGTAGCGTACAGATTTTGGGAAAGATTATTCCCCTCAATGTGAATTTACCAGCTTTCTTTGTTTTATTTAGCTATCTGTTCTAAAACAGTTGGGCTACAATTCCAATAATGGCTGGGAAGATTTTTGTCAAATGAGCATCTCAGAAAACATCTTTTTGCTTTCAGATTTACTGAAAGACATGCTTATATTGTAACCTACCTGAAATCTTTATGGGCTGTTGTAGTAAAGTGAAAAAAACACGAAACACTATTCAGATATGTAGGATCAGACAATTAACATTATAATAAATCTCCAATTAGTCCTTCCTTATTGGTTAAGTACCCCTTGAGAATATGAAACTTCCATTGATTTTATTATTCTGGCATGATTTTACAGAATGTTTTATGACAACAGAGAGGGAGAAAGTGAATCTGCCCAGCCTTGCTATTCACTTCTTGTGCTACTATTATCATTGCCAATTAAAGGTAAGGGTAAAGATGATGTATGTAGTGTGTTGTTTATTTGGAAGACTGGAAGATGAAAATCTAAAAATATTTCTTGGGCTTGGTGTTTAAAAGCTCTCTTCATTTAGAGAAGGCTTGTATGAATCCTCAAAGTTAATTTCTAAGCCTTGCTAAATCAGGACAACCATGTCAGCGTTTCTCTTTAGAGATTGCTCTACCTTCCTAACAGGAATATTGATATTTAAAACAGATATTTTGTTATCAAATCTGAGTTTAATTTTACAAAACTGTCTCTATTTTGATCTCTGTTATCAAGGCTAAACTAGATAGTATCAAAGCATCCTGTTAGGCTAATTTTAAAGGTCATTTACATACTGGTGATATAATAGCTGGGGAATATGCTTGGAAAAAAGTGACATGTTTGAGACAACATTGTAGGTACCAAATTACCCTTTTTCAGGGACCTATAGAATTTATCTCTTTGAATCATTGCTTGAATAATTGTCATCAAATTACTGATTTTAATTAAAAACATTTGGAAACTTTTTCTTCATAATCTACAGAGTATTAACAATTTACATTTAGGAACATTTAGAGTATCTCTGTTTAGACAACATATTTTAACCTTCCTGATATCTGATTGAAGATTAAGATAAAGCTGGCAGAATTTCACTAATTGCACATACTTCAAACCTTTGGACAAGCTGCTCCAGCTGATTTGTATATGGGAAATGAAATTCCAAGCACTAGTTTAGTTTAGTTTTTTACTAGCACAGATCTTTTCCACCAAGATGAACTGGAATCAATGCACAATGGCTGTTTCCATTTTTTTCCTACTAAGTTCAGAGTTCAGTAGGATCCCACAATCAGTGACATTGAGCATAACTGAAAAACTTGAAAAACAGAGAGGAAGACCTCCTTCACCCATTTCTCAGCATGGATTATCTAAAGAGAAAACTGAAAAGAATCCAGTAGTTATTCTTAGTTCGAAAGGAATGTTTGAGTTAATGAAACTTCATGAATCGAAGAACCTACGCAGAAGTAGGATGATGTCAGGTGGCTTGGGAACTCTTTGTAGACTTGCAAAGTTATTCAGATATTTTCTGGCTTATCTGCTGCTTTTGACATAGTGATAGAGAGCATACCATGTTGCCCTTTACTCCCATATGTGCAAAATGCCAAAATCCTATTGAGAAATATAATGGGCACAAGTAGCTGGTCAGTAAATGTATTAATTCCATTTTTTTGCCTACTATAATTCTTTTAGAGTAGTGAGGTTAATCTTGCTTTGGGCTTTATTCACTTTCTCAATTCTCAAGCTCTTTACTTAACAAGCAATAATTTCTTTTGTGCTAATACAATACCTTTCTGTACCGAACCTGCCAACATAACTTGGAGTTCAAACAAATATTAGCTTCAGACAGAACATTCTTGAGTTAAATTTTAGTTTTAATTTTTTTATTTAAGAAATTTATATTTTATTTTTTCAATCTCTTGACAATGAATGAATGAATATTTAAGTATTGGCCTAAATATTTACTTTCTGTAAAAAAATGAGGATGGCAAAACTATCACTGTTACTTTTTCTGTGCTTTCCTTTTTGAAGTCTACCTATCTTTGTGACATTCTCTTACTGATAATTCACTAATGTAGAGTATTGTTTGCGAGTGTTGCCAGTGTCAATGGGATCACCCTAGCAGTAGACAATAATCCAAGTACTGCAGTAACATACGCTAATATCAATGACCTTTCCATGCCAAGCTAGGATGATCCCATCATAGGCCAACTCTTATTGTATCCCAGAAAACCCAGTGAACAGAGCAAGCAAAATAACCCTTCACTACAAGGGCAAATAATTCTTCATTCTTTCATGTAGTACAGCAAATGACACTCCATAAAAGCCTGTGTTTCTTTTAATTTTGGATTTTTCAAGTGATTCCTTAGTTCTGTCCACTAGTTTTGTCCTTCAGAAGTGATTTCTGGCTTGATTTCCAGGTTTAATTCTTTGGCTCTAACACTTTGGCATCCTTCCTGTCTCAAGTTTTGAATTCCTGGTTCTATTCAGTCAGTTGACAGAGGCTCTGCTCTGATTTCTCAACATTCCTTATTGAAATGTTTCAGCTTAAGATGTTTTTCAATATCCATCAACATCATCAACATCACTTGCACAATGCTTGTGTATACTAGCTTGAAGGAGCTAAGAACTTATTACATCCAGCATTCATTTCCTGAGGGTTCTCTAAAGTTGCCTTTGACTTATCCTGCTGCAATATTGTAAATTCACTTAATTAACAGCATCATCAGATTGCCAAAACAGTTAATTGGACAATAATCCAAGTACTGCAGTAACATACGCTAATATCAATGAGCTTTTCATGGAGCAATATATTTTTACATCCTGACCATCTGTACTAAAATCAAATTAGGATGTTCTCTTAGTAAACCCAAATACTTAAAATAGGGAAGACGTGATTCACCTCCCTTGATATCTTGATGACAGTAAACATCAAAAGGAAAACGGGAACTGGTACAAAACGAAGTACTGTTGTTATTTTATCATTTAAATGTGTGTTGCTATTATTCTGAATATACAGCTTTCCATTTTTAATTTGAAATTATTTTATTGCAGCTTTTTTCCTGACAGTAAGAATATAATTCTAAGGTAAGGGATGTAGGCAGATTTTTCCCTATGACTGTTTTGGACAGAATTGCTACTTACTATAGCTGATATGCTGGCTAGAATTTTCAGACTTAAGGTCACCCACTTTGGGTGACATCAGGCTGGGAAGAAGCAGATTTGAGGATCTTACTATTATGATTTTCAATTTGTATGGCCATCCATCTCATCTAAGCGACTCTGCACAAATCATAACAGGTAAAAACAATAATCCAACCAAAACAAGTTTAAAAACCAATCTGAAAACATATAAAATAGCAACAATCATTTTAAAAGAAAAGTAATCATAATCAGTGGCAGAATATAATTATATTCATATAATCAAATGGATCCTCTGGAAATCTGGCCACTGATGTGTGTTATGATGTAGCAGCTCATCTTGAAATGATGATCAGATGCTGTAGAACAGTGTTTTTCAAACTTGGTAACTTAAAAAAGTGTGGACTTCAACTCCCAGAACTCCCCAGCCAGCATGCATCATAGCTTAGAATCACTGTTGTGGGACAGTGGCTATATAAATTATGTCAATAAATAAGTGCAAGTGCCTCCTTATACTGGCCTGATTCTGGTCAAAATAGTAAACCATAGGGAAACAGAAGTCCATGCATATATAGGAAGTAAACATTGCAACCTTATAACTATCATAAGCATTCACACTGATGGAATTCACACATCATGCTTAGTCATATTTGATAATGAACTGAATAATCCATAGCTGTTTGGATTTATAAAACACTCTTTACTCTGCAGCATAGACCATAACTACAAAGTAGTCATAACATCCTAATAACCTATGATGCCTAAGGTAAAAGATACATTCCAATCATTAAATAATATCAACCAGAGAGGTTGCCTAATGTCCTAGTCCAAATGCTAGATATGAGCTTGTTGGGCTCTGTTTATGTGGTTTGCAGTTCCTTCACCAGAGTGAAGGATCTCAGTACAAGCTTGTCATTGTCTTTGGAACCCCAATGCTGGACCATATAATGAATTTCAGGATGAATGAAGTAGAACACACAACAAGAACACTGAAGTATATGAGTTCTGGGTCATGATGTTATGCGCAACAGAAAAGGAGATTCCAGGCTGCTGCTGCAAGCTACAGTCCCAGATATCATATAGGACATTAAGATTTCTTCAGTGGTCCTGCTGGGCTGACATTTTACTCTCAGTCTAATGGGTAAATCAATCATTTCCTCCCACTTCCAAAGCCATTAATTAAAATGCTAGTGACTTCTTTCCTAATAAATGAGTACCAAAGAATTTCCTTCTAGCAATGTGGCCTAGTATCATGTAATAATCCTTTAGCCTTAGACTCCTATGTGAAGTCGTGAAAACAAAGCAATTGCACCCCAAATTCCTTTTTACTTTTCTGCAGACTGTTTTTTTTTGTTGCCTCTCAATCAACTTTTTCTATTCCATGTGGAAGGAATATATTTAAAGCGAATGCATTTTATGAGTTTAGTTTCAGTCCTTGTGTCTTCAAACAATACAAAAGGACATGCATACCTCATTCAAAGGTTGTTCCAGGTTTCATTCTCCTTCTTCTTTTATTCCTGCTGTTTCAGCATTAAATCTGGTCTATATTAAACCATAATTGGCTTGATTTCAAATCCTAATGGGTTGTCTAGCACTAAGCAAGATTTTTTCTGACTGAACGAAGAAGCCCAAAATAAATATTTGAAGTACTCAACCTCATTTGCTTCTTCACAAACCCTTCTCAACTTCTATATTTTCTCCTATAAAATGGTAAGCATTTCACCTGGTATACCTTGGAATCAACAGTTATTGGTGATAATGTTTGCATTTTTCTCAATATATCTTTAGCTGATAGCAAATGTGTCCAGAAAGATGAGTCAGACCGAATAGCTCAAAATTGCCTGTTCAAGAACAACTTCTTATATCATGTTGATATGTCATAGGTTAATGTATCTGAATATATAAAATAAAGGAAATATTAGGAGTTGCTTTTGGGGATTTCTGGGGAAGTAACACCAGACTGAAGATGGCTCTGTGAGACTGGAGCCAATGTCCACAGTGGAACAAAGACCTGGTGAATGGACTGGAACCTGAGAATTCCCCTCTGAAGCAAGGAGAGGACAGGGTTGTACTCAAGCACTCCATAAAGCCATTCCAATGAAGAGATCACAAGATAATGGTCTCTGGTGGAATTTAGAGCACTGGGAACTGAGGAATCATCATCTTTGTCCATACCACAGTTTAAAATCTTTGTGGACACAGGGATACTTCCTTTCTTAATCACTTAATCACTTCTGGAAATTTGTGGAAACAGCTTTTTGGATATTAAGAACCTTTGGAAAGGCATATTTCATTACAGCAGGAGAATTTCCTTCTATCCTTGATGAAAGAAGTTTTATGCATATTTAAGCCTTTAAAAAGTTCTCTTTTTTAATAAACAGAAAAAGAGTGATTAGAATGTTATAAAGTTATAAATGGATTAAGAGGGCAGGGGGATTTGAAATAAGATTTTGAAAGTGATAAGAATCCCTCCTATGGATTGCTTAAAATTTTATTAAAAATATATGAAGAGTTTGAAACTAACTGTAAGAAACCATCCCATGTGGAAGTGTTGTTGATTAGAAAGGACACATGATAAGATGGGACTTTGAAGGTTGGACACTAATGATAACAGAAGGAATTAAAGTTTATAATTAAAGAAGAAAAGACCTATTAATATAGAATGGAGCAAAATATTTGACTTTGGAAGAATTCAAGGATATTTGCACTCAGAAATTATTCCTAATATTGTCTGTTATTCTAAAAATGGATTTAAAAGAGATTGTAGAAGAGGAATGGATTTTATTTGACAAAAAGAGACTGAAACTGATTTGTATTTAGATCTGAAAGTGGATTTAAATATGTGGGCTACAAGAACAATATAAAAAAAGATACTGCACTGGATTTACAAATGAAGCTGGATGATCTCTTAATAATGAAAAGGGACATGCAAATAATAAATGAGAAGAGCAATTTGAATAAGTTACCTTGGACTTACAAAAAAGATGTGTTAAATCTATGAAGGTCTTTCTGAGAAGAGACAAAGAGAAAATGGTAAATCAGTGTTTTGGACACTATTTAAAGGGGTTAAGGATCAAGATTCTTAAGTAAATGGAAAGAATATGAGGTAGATTTATTATATCAAGGTTAAAATATATATGTTGTTTTTGACAACTCTTAATGGGCTTTTTTTACTAGGATAGATTGATGAGACTTTAAAGATTGGTTTTGTAGATTAGAGATAAGCTATGTATTTTTAGAGAAAGTGATGTTACTATGTTTTTTCTGTAGTTTTAGAAAAAGTAATGATACTCTTTTAAAAGTAAACTAAAGGAATATACCCCCCAGTGAGGCACCACCTTGTTGTGGTTGGGGGGCTTGTGTGCTCTAATGAAGATGAGAGCTCTGCCAGAG
>JANHZU010004297.1:21841-32498 GCA_032468055.1 Acrochordus granulatus
GACATAGATTTATGGATACTGAGTTTCATACTATTTCCCTCTCAAAAAGAAAACTTGGAGATATAGTATTTCCAGCCATAGCTCACTAAATGCTTGCAAGCAAAGCAGCCTAGCTTCAATTATTGAGACATACACTACCTGTGAACATGGTATTTAATTGCTGTGTCAAAACAGAAAATGAAGAAACATGAAGGAAAATCCATCCATTACTACAAATAAGTATTTACAATTTAAGCTACTGGTTTTAAAACACTACAGCATTTACATTATTTGCATTTGTGAATTAACAGTGTACACAGTTTGCTCCAACTTGGCTCTTTCTGTTAGGTCACTCCCCCTATCAGCCATTTGTCAATAATCTTGTTTTTCTCTAATGAATAAATCATAGGCTAAGAATAAACCATGGGTTTTAGGTTTAGAGAAAGAAGCCAGAACTCTTGGCTCACATTTGTTTTGACCAAATTTGGAAAGAATTCTGGCTTCATTCTTACTACATGAAATCACAACACCAGAATAATTTGTTTCCATAAATTTCCAAAACCAAATTTAACATTAATGTATACTTCCACATTCCACATATGCACAATCAGAAGCCTTGGCAATGAACCCTGATATGCGACTGATAAAATGTACAATAAAAATAGTAAATTTTGTGTGATCACAGCAATTCTGTTTATCCCCCAAACATAGATCAAAGTTGCCAGTCCTGTGAATAATCCAGAAAACTCACCTGTCAATTCAGCAGTGGCACTAAAAAAACGTCCTTTATCTGTCATGGTCACAGGGAAAGGAACAGTTTTACAGAAAGCAAAGGTAAAGTAATTATGTAGCCTCTGCAAAAAAACTACCATAGTGGCATTCATAGTTTGATTGTTAGAGCAGCGGGTAGTGGTACTTGGATGGAAGACCACCAGGAAATACCAGGTCTATACAGGTAAACCTCAGTTTGCAACCATAATGGAGATTGCCTTCAGATAGTCATTGTGGCTGCTCTAAAAATGGTGCCTGTTCCTGGGACAGCATCACATGGTCTCTGTATTGTAGAGAGAGGCTGAGTAGTGGATTGGCTGCTTCCTGAAGGAGATTGATGGAAAAGGTAATTGGACCGCACTGTGCCAAGGGATGGAGAGGAGTGCATGGGAAGCAGGCCCAAGGCCTGCAGGGACCCAGAGGGGTAAGATGGAGAAGATGGGTGGGTGGGGGTTATTGCAGCATCCCTACCATGAATCGTAAGGGCAGATGGATTGGCAAGCACCCAAATTTTGTTCATGTGACCACAGAGGCGCTCTAGTGGCCATAACTTTGGGCAGGGTCTTAAGTCCCTTCAGCCCTGTTATAATTTAAAAAGGTTGCTGAATATGTTGAGGACTACCTGTATGTTGATATGGTCATATGGTCATATGTTGAGGACTACCTGTACACTAAGTTGGGAAATTGAAAAAAAAAATCCTAGAAAGTAATTTCACAAGCTTATATGATTTTTTTTCTCTTTTCAGGAATGGGAAAAGAAAGGTACTAGTTAGGAAATCCTAGCCTTCAGAGCAGACTGAAGACTCAAACTGTCTCTTTGTGGACTACAGAAGCCTACTACCAGTCGCCAAAATGTCCAGATGAAGAAAGCATGGCAAGTGGGGAACTGTGTCATACTGTCTAGAAGAAACAATGGACTTTGGCCAGATGTTGGCATGGACTTCCTTAGACTAAGGCTATTGCTCTTTTTAGCAGACTTGCACTGTTTAGCTAAACAGTTAACCCAAATGGAAACAGTACTTCTAACTCCCCTGGTGTTCCGAACTGTTGCTATATAAGGAAGCTTTTGTGTATTTGCATTATGGTGTTCTATCACTGCACAGGCTAGGATTTGTTATTCAAGAAATCCTGGTGGTTTTTAGTGCCATCTGTTTAATATTCCTGTAGCATACCAAAACCTGAAAGGAAACAAGGACAGAGTAAAGTTAAGGCCCACATCAAACATTTTGTTAGGAGAGAAGTTTTCCTAACCAATGATGAGAATTTGAACAATACTTCAGTGCACTTGCAACTAAATGCACTGCAACCTAATTTCCCTTCCATATGAGAAAGTGCTACATGCTCAAGTTTGAATTTCAGCTGGCATGTCAGGCTTATTCAGATGTCCTAATTTCAGCTATAGTGACCTTATACAATCCATGGATTTGGACATGCCCTTTATTTTATTTAGAAAGCCAATTTGGTGTAGTGATTAAGACATCAGGCTAGAAGTTAGGAGACTGTGAGCTCTAGTCCTGCCTTAGGCACAAAACTGACCTTGGGCTACTCACTCCCTCACAGCCTAGGAAGGAGGCCGTGGCAAACTACTGTACTTCAGAAATCTTGATAGGAAAACTGCAGGCAGTTTTAGAGTCCAGGCAGTCTCTAGCAGTCAACACTGACTCAAAGGCACAAATAAAAATTAAAAATCTATTTTATTAACATAGGAACTCCTATATGTACAAGTGTTTTCCCATATGCATGTATCTGCAGATTCAGCCCACTGGGTACAAGGGTCTGTCCTGAACACTGTGCAGAGCTATGAGCTTTACTTTTGGAAAAATATCACAGAGGAATTCATTCTTAACCACCTGTAATTGTCACATATTTAAAGATGACTTACAGTGTAATATATAAAATGTGTTTTAAGTCAATGGAAGTTCCCACTGCACTTCACTGCACCACTGATACTTCAGGATGGGAACTGAGCATCAGCTACATCTCTGTATTCTCTGTGGTCAATTGCATTGCAGAAATTAAACGTATGAGGTGATCTGAAGGAGAATGGAATTCCATCCACATTTGAAAGGTATTTTATTACCCTTTTTAAATAAACAAATTAGAGCAAGGTAGCAAAATTATTTTGCTGCTTGAGGCAAAGATCTATAAGGAGCTTCTCCTACATAATTCCTGGCATAAAAACTGAATGTTGAAGTGTTGTTGAGAAAACAGTAAGCAGTTTAGGAGGTATATGGAGTATATAGTGAATGGGCACATATAGGATTAACCATTCTACTCCCTCCATTATATACCTCCAGGGTCTGCTGCTTCACTCTGTGCAATGTGGGAGCTGGACCCCGTAACATAGGACTTGGTGTGCTAAGTTCAGGAAATAAAAGGAAGATTATCATTTAAAGTTAGCATGAATCCTATGCCCAACATACAATGTTCTGTATTTTATCCTTGAATAGGAGTAATTTTTTTATGTTTAGATATATATGAAGACATAATTGTTAAATCGCTGATGCAGTAAAGTACTGTAAAGCCTCAGCAGGTTTGGTATCTGAGCACCATTCCAGACAATCATGATACTGCGCAATAGTTCTGATTATTTGATTGTTGCAGGAACTCTGAACATCAGATTTCTACTATTCATATTATGATGGGCCAGCATTTTCTTGGCAACAAAAATATTATTTATCACAAAGAAAATGTCAAGTCTTTAGCTAACACGTGTGTTGATCGATGTTTCAATATTTATTGGCTAGCATTCACAAAGTCAGTGACTTTCTTAATATTCTACCTTGTGCCTTTGTTATTTTAGAGCATCTTAAAAGGATCCATTCTCTTCCTCTTCCTAACCACCTATCCAAAGCCCTATGTCTGTACAACTGTAATTCTGAGAATATATCTAAGGATTTGGTTGGCTTATGCCCTTCTGTTATATATTTATGTTTCTGGCATCTCTTGTTGGATTACATCAGGAAGTGTTCTGAACAAGTGGATGGATAGCCAGGGGTAGCAGTAGAAATAAATCTCTCACAATAGTCTTCAGCTGTCTATAACCCTGTGCTGTTCTTTGATGCCCTCAGCAGACTCAAACAGATGTATAAATGCTACGGGTGTTGTCACATTCAAATGATAATATCTCTTAGGTTACAGGCCAAAGATAAACTAATGCTAAATTAGTGCTCAGTAGGGCCATTTTATGGACAATATGTCCCTTCAAAAATAGCTTAAGGTTCAGGCTGTCTGAAAAAATACATTGGGTACAATCGGTTGAAGAGAGACAAGCAGTTCACTAATGAAATCTAAAACTGCTCCAATGTATATGCCTTTACATTTTCAGTGCCAATGAAACCTGCTTTGTGATGTCTATAGATTATTGCAGCGCAGATCAAGGTAGGCAAATGTTGAAATGAGGATGAGTTAAAATGCAGCCAACTTTGATGCCCTAACAACTGGAAGCATCAGTAGAAAAGGTACTAAAGGAGAAGCCACTGACTCATTTACCCTACTCAATGCAAAGAGGTCACTTCAGACCATAAAGCTGTGTGTCTCAACCAAAGCATTATGGCTGGTGGGGTCAGCCAAGACAGAGAAACTCAACATCACATCCAAAGCTTTCTTTTAAATAACAATAGAACGGTTGTTTCTGTGTTTTTAGCTTAAAAAAACCCTTTTTATTGTACAAGTGTCTTTAGTTGCCATTTCGGATAAATAATTTTTAAATAAAAATTGGCTGTATTTTAAATATGTATTAGTTTTTGTGATCATTACATTGTTCATCCAGAGAAATAAGTACCAGTTTCCTTTGAATCTTTGGTTTTATCTAGGCCTATAAAGTTGAACTTTTCAATTTTCTACAAGGAACAAGGACTAACCTGTTCCAAAATCCTTCAAGGGAGCCTCACTTTTTTAAAGTCTGCTTTTTTCAGTGTAACATGTTCTTCTGCAGCAGGGGACAGCCTTGTAGCATTTTTTTAATAGAGTGTATTGATAACAATCTTTTACTAAAAAAGATTCAGGATACAAGAATTATACAGAAAATAAATGTGCTAATTCAGAGTAGCCTTGAAACCTTACACTAAAAATGCATAGTTCAAGCCAGTGATTTTAACAGGCATGGGCACTTTGACACAGTTTTGTCACGCACAAGATGGCAACTATAAAGGGCTCTGTATTTGCTGTATCCAACAACCACAAGTTCCATTGTTAAAAATCATGGGGAAACTGGGGCGGGCTGTAATCTGAGATTCTGACCGATAAAAGTTTCCTGTGGGACTTGAACTGACCATTCCAAAGCCCAATTTTCATCTCTAATAAAAATATATAAAAACTCCCAAACTTAATCAAACATGGTCTGAAGTGATTGGATCCCTTTGGCCTCACTAAATTGACTAGCTGGCAAAATCCATTGCTACAGTCTTATATTTCAGGAGCTAAAATCAAACTTAATCTGGATGCTTTGGCACTTACCCAATGTATTGGAATTTTCTGCTCCAGGAATTCATTCTGGGAGATTTGAAAACCGGAAAGATTGAATTGTTACTCATATGGTTTCTGCTACTAAGTAATTTACAAACAGGACTTCCACAATCTTTCAGTCTTCCAGATTTTGCGTAGGTCTGAATTCTGCCATCAAGTATTTCTAGAAATAAAACAGTACTTGTAACCCAGCCTCATTATCTATTATTTTAGCTAGATGTGTTCACTTTCTATCACCATTTGTTGAAATCTAATAAGAGCTATATTTCTGATCCACAGATATATATCTAAAAGTTATATTTTTTTCTATAGTTTATGCATTAAACACAGAAAAAGCCTCATAGCATGTTATATGTCATTTTCATGATTGCAGTGTAATTTATACATTGGTATATGATTTGTACCAACATTTTCAAAACGAATGTGTTTATTTCCCTTTTTATGAAGTACTTTTCCAAAATTTACTGTGTAATTCATTTCAAACTGAAAACATGACCGGCTTTGATAACTATACTGACAGTGCATTTGTAAGTCTTTTGAGAAGGGCAAAAGACATATATATCACAGAGTATGCAGAACAGCTGTAAACAACTTTGTTCAACTCTGCAAATTAATGCAACCACTAGGGAGAATATTTATATTCTATAAATTCTATATAGCAGAAATAATATTTGGTAGGTTATATATGCAGCATTTCTGCAATTTTGCTGCAAAATTAATATACCCCCAGTTTCCTAAACTAGAAGCCGTGCATTTTTGAGCAAAGGTAAGAAGACTAAATTGAGAACAGTGGTGCTGGCAACCACATCACCATAACTGAAATAAATACATGTGTAAACTTTTTGTTTAAAAAAGATTTTCTATTTTGAAAACTTAGGGATAGGGTTAGACTTGATATCTTCCAAACAAACCTGCCCTTTACATACATTTGCTGTGCTTATCACCCATTTTCCAGTCTATAAATGACCAGAAACATTTTATATGTGAAGTTGCAGGAAACCTATGATTAAAAAGTAGCAAGGACTGCTCCTCAAATCTAAGAACTGAGATAGTAGGGAAGAGAGAATTTAAATTACTCATAATTCGAAATCTGTGTTCAGTTTAGAACTGTTTGCCTCAATGTTTTTTGTAACTGTTGAAATAATGCAATTTATGGTGGATATGGTCACTCTAAGTCAAATGGATTTTTTGATCCTGCAATATAAGCATGTCGTTGCACAGCAAAATGAAGGGGGGATGTTTATTTGGTGTGTAAACATTCTGTACTGTTAACCCAGAAGTGTTCCCTGAAGTTGGATTTTTTTGAGATACTGCATGGGATTCCCTTGGAAATCTAACTCGAAGTTATCTAGTTGGAAGTATCTGTCTCCGATCTATACCGTATTAAGAAAACTCCTAACAAACACTGCTCTAAATATTCAGTATGAAAATGACAATGCAGGTGGCCCTTGACTTACGATCATAACTGAGCCCAGAATTATGGTCATAAGTCATTGCAGCTGTTAAGCGAGTCACCATGTGATCATGCCCAATTTTATGATCTTATTTGTGGCGGTTGTTGAGCAAAACAGCAGTTCAGCAAATCCGTTTTATCCAATGGCGCTTTTGCCAGAAACCAGAAATAAAATGCCAGAAACCAACAAAAATTGTGATCATGTGACCAAGAGACACTGTAAATAGCTGTAAATATGAGCCAGGTGCCAAGTGCCCATAATGTGATCACACAGCTGAGTGGGGGTGTGGCTGTCAGGACTCTTGAATTGGGTCTTAAATACCTCTTGTGAAGGTGTCATAACTTGTCACTGAGCAAGGACTACCTGTAACCATAGCACTGTGAGCACAATTTGCACCTGGAATCCACTTTATAGCACAATACTTCCATGGCCGATCAGAGCCAGCTCCCCCACCAAAGAGAGCGCTGTCCCCACCTCAGGTTGCAAACACTGCAAGAGTGCAGAGTTGATCTCACAACTGCTCCACTTTGCTGGATCCATGGAAGCTACATGACCTCTGCTAACCTGTCCTACTCTAAACTAGCCTGCCCTGTCCTCTGTGACGGGAAAGCTTTATTTGCCGCTTCAGCACACAGCACACCTCTAGTGAGAGGGGAATTGGTATGAACTGAGCACTTCTACAAGAAATCAATGTTTGTAGGCTTGACTGGAGATCAAACCTGCATTCTCTCAGCTCCTCCTTTGAATTGACTCCTAATGTTATTATCACTCATCAGTATATTTTTTAAAAACAATTCATGTTGTCTATCACACAGTGGACCCACGTATCAAATGACTCAGCATGTTAAATATTTATTAAACGTACCAACATACATTGCGGGTGCTTTAGGTTTTTTGCAAAAGGATTAATCAAGCAAAAATGACCCTATGTCATTTCCCCTTTTATTCCCACATAAGGGAAATATAACAAGTAGAGAAGAGAAACACCTTCAGAATCGGCAAAGAACAGGGGAAATTTAGCAGCTGCATTTTTGTACAATAAAAAATGTTCAGCGCATTGCCTGTGGAACAACAGACAACATTTTACTAATAATGCTATTTCCACAATAAAAGAAAGGCTGCCAGATGGACACATTGCTTAGCTAACTTAGGCTAAAATCCTAAACCCTCTTAGTGATCAGTAAAACTACAATGAGTGGGATTTATTTCTGAGCAGACACATAAAATTGCAGCACTACATGGCAAATCATCTAGGGAGGTCTAAAATAGATTGGCAGCAATTACAAAATAATTCCTGAAGGGTTTCTTGCCAAATAATTTTCATAATACCTCTCTCAATCCCCAGCCCAATATCCATATTTTGCATTAAATTTGTTTTTTAGATTTTTATCCTATCTTCATAAGTAGATGATGAACATAACCAATACTCCTTCCTTCTATTTCTTCCACAGCCACACCTCTGTGTTTTTTCACCCCTTTTCAGTTGGGCTGAAAAAAGTGACTGATTCAAAGTCACCCAGCTGGCTTTCATGCTTAAGGCAGGACTAGACCTTAGGATTTCCTGGTTCCTAGCTTGGTGCCTTAGCCATCAGACCAAACTGGAAATCAGCCTTTCCTAACCTGATCACTTTCTGATGACCTGTGGTGAAATTAGGGAAGTCACTATGATTAGATGTAGCCACTAGATTTTATCAGGTAAAAGCTTTACCACAATTATTATTGGTCCATGTTCTTCTTACTTTAGTCCATTGCAATCTGTTCAGTCCAAATACCTTATTTCTGTATTTGGTACTTTAAAATACATCTCAAATGCTAGTAATATTCAGTTATTAAATGTATCTGTCAGGCCACTGAGTTGCACTCTTGTTTTCAGTGATACTTTCCACTCCCTTTAAGCAGAATCTCCTTTTGTGTGGCCTTTTTCAGATCATTTTATGTAACCTTGGCTGGTTTTCAGGCTAAGAATCTGATTGCCAAACAATTATTCAAAATTAAGCTGCAGTATAATTTGAACCGATTACATTTGAAGTTGGAAGGAAAGAATGGACCAGCCATGAAAACAGCATGGATATAAGCCATTGTTTTTGTGACTGATGGTGGGGTTTGCCTATCTCTACATATCTTATATAAACGGCTAGATGAGGAGGCCGTTAAAGGGCTAAAATATGCTGCAATCATATTCATCCTCTATACTTGGAAATAATTCAAGTATTACAAAAAACAGCCTTCAGTGATCAAATGTGAGTGCTAAAGCTTCTCACTCCTTATAAGATACTGGATCATATCTAGCAACAAAAGTACAGATTTAGTAAGCTATGTCAGAGCTTGCCAAGTTATAATACCATTAATTATTTGGATTTATGCTAATTATATAGAGGAATTACTGCTTCTGTTGAAAAAGTGTTAATGTATCAATCATAAATATACAATATAAAAATATGTTAGACATTAGTCACCTTATTTATAAGGTAAAATACTTTTGTGCAAAACTTTTGTGCTTAGAAACAGTATACTGCTTGCAAATGTACAGTATATTTCAGTTCATTGATAAGTATGATTTCAGTTACTAAAGGTAGTAGTTCTTATTGTCCATTTTAGTGTATCCATTTCATATGTTTGTGTGTGTTTTAATACTGGTGAGTTCTGTATAGCGGCCACCAATCATCTCAATTTAGCTGAGCATGGATCACTGCAGGATGTTTTCACGATTGTGAAGTGTCACTCCTTCGTATTCCTGTAATTTAAAACAGGAAAAATAAAGCTAGTTATTAGTTGCACAGCAAAGTACTGAGTGCCTATTATTTTATGCATTCACAATCGTAATTTATTAATAAGAAATAGGTTACAAGATCTATTAGAGCCTTAAGAGCACTTTGGAGACATACGGATTCAGGTGGACATGAGCTACATTTTTCACTGTTCTCTTTTGGGATCAAGTCTTCAAAATATTAAGAATCCTCTTTGCTGGAATATTGTTGCATAGCTGATATGAAACAAATGTTCAGAGACATCAACTTTCAATCATCAGCCTTCTAAGAGATGAATGTTCTCCTCTCCTGAGTTTCCCAGGCTCTTCAGAGCAGGTGGTTGGTGCATTCTTCAGATAGAACAAACTGTTTTGCCTTGATCTTGTAGACTATTATCAAGTTAGCCCACCTACTTTTTTGGAATGAAATCCAACAGGATCAGAACAAAATAAATAACAATTAAAATTGAACCAATTTATGCTTTAGGGAAGATTATCATGAGTATATTAATATTACTACTTTTAAAGAATACCATTTTATTATTAAAATGAAATCTTAAATGTTAAATCTTAACTCCAAACCCATACATTTCTTTTAGAAATGAAAAACTTTAGATACATTTAGAAATGAAAACTCATTTCCTACTTTCATAAGGTTTCTTTCTTTTTCTGAGTTACTGGGTTGAGAATAAGATCAAACAAATAATTAAGGAGGCATGGAATACCTAATAAAAATGTCTGTTGATCCAGGTGATCCATACTGTTTTCACAATGAGGTCCTTCCCAACCTTGGCATTGACACCAATAGTTGCCATTTTCAGGAATACAAACTCCATGATTCATGCAGGGGTTAGGTTTGCAGATATTTACTGACAGTTTGGCTTCTGTAACAGAGAAAACAGCAAACCATGTTGATTATCTGGGCACAAATAACTCATCTCTCAAAGCTGCATACCTGCCATTTTGTTGCAGATGTGGTAAATGGAAATTGGTGAACATACTTTTTTGTGTTGATGGAACTTCCAGAGTGACATTGCATACTGGAACCACAGCTGGCAAAATTACCAGCGGGGATCTACAATTTCTGTGAGATATAGAATAGAAGATACATCTGGAGAGCTATGTGAGAAAATTGTCTCAAAGCAGAAAGGTCTAGATTCTATCATAAATCGAGAGGTTTTTTTTACCTTAGAGTCTATTTCCATTCATTAGCACAAAGTCAGAGCCCAAAACATGTTTT
>JANHZU010004297.1:34542-45874 GCA_032468055.1 Acrochordus granulatus
TCCTATTAATACAATTGTTCCATCAGCAGTATAGGGAGAAGATAATTTCACTTTCCTCTGCAGCTGAAAACATGCACATAAGTGTCAGGGCTTTGTAGAAAAGAATTGGGAAAGAGCAGAGAAGACCACAGGGGAGAGGGAAATGTTTTGTCATACAAATAGGTTTTTGCTCAAGCAAACTTGGATTTTATCCAAAGTTTTGGATTAGAGGTTATGAATCTGGAGAGCTAGAGATATCTAAAGAGGCTGAAATTAAAAATAAAACAAAATGAAATCCATATCCTGTAATAGATCAAATGTTGCATAAGGAGGAACTGAGACCTCAGTGAATTAGGAAGCTTACTCAACAAATCTTTGCCATTATCACCAACTGAATTATGTCAGAGTGCTGCTGGAATAAAAGGGGAAAAGGAGGGCAGTGTATACCTCTCTGAGCTCTTTGATAGAACCGAAGGATAAATATAATAAAGAGAAGTGATAGTTTATTTCAGTCTTTAAAATCAAATTTCAATTTCAAAATAGCAAAAACTGTTTACTTAAATATATCACTATTCAACAACTTCAGGCACTAGAGATAAAAATCTAAGTGGGTCTGTCTGATCTCTGACTAGCAACAATTTCTAAGCTGATAACAGCATCACAGAGACCTCTCAAATTATTTAGGAACCAGCAATCTCTTTTTTATTTACTGATTAATACAATATACATTAATACACTGATTGGGGTAGCTGTGGTCCATATTATCTGTCTTTAATGAACGAGCATACGTACAGCACCCAGCAGGAGCCTGATACTTAATCAATAATTACTGAAATAACAATTTGATATAGTATCTTTATCTTGAACTCTTACCTTGGCTATCTATGCTGCAGATTTTTCTCTGTAATTCAATAATTTTATTGAATAGATCTTGAGGGGTTGAGTAGATAATTGTCTGCTTTGGATTCCCTGTAATCTCCTCCAGTTCTCTTCTTAAAAATTCACTGCCAATTCCAATGAGGAAAATACCTTGATTCCTACTGAACTTAGCTTCTTCTACCACTGAATCCTCAGTTTTTGAATCTGTGAGCAATATGACCACATGTGGAAGATCATCAGGGACATCAGCAAAGAATGATGCACTCTTAAAGCCATGCTGTGTAATAAATCGTAAAGCTTTGCCAGTAAAGGTATTCCCTCCATTAAACTCCATGGAATCAATGATCTTCACCAGACTGGATACATCTCTGTAATCTCCAATTTGGGCAATCATCTTCACGTCATTGCTATAATGGGCCATGCCCACATTTCCTACAGTTTCCCTACTCCAAACTGTATGCAGAAACCTTTTCAGGAAAGCTTTAAAGCGCAAGAAGCCCTCAAGGGTAGTGTTAGATGAACTATCCACCAAAAAAATAAGGTCCACACTGCATTCCAGATATATCTCTGGTGCTGTTTACAAACAAACAAAAACAATTAGAACCCCAAAAAGTATGCAGAACAAAAATCTTCTAATAGATTTCTATAAAACTGCATAGTCTAATCATCATTAAAGTAATATTTCAGATATGCCATCTTTAAATTACAGGTATATTTAATCACAAATTGTAACCTAAGGAACTAAAATGAACTAAGACTTAGTTTATTGGCAAAATACAAGTATATGTATGTATTTAAGGCATAGAATTTTTTTTTGGTTCAGTGGTTTATTTAGTTTATTAGATTATGAACCAGAGATGACAGAAATATCTTTCAGAATTCAATATAAATAAGAGCATTATAACAAGTAAGCAGACATATATAAAACTGTTGAAAAGAACCCCTTCAGTCTCCGTATAAACTTCACACCCAAGAAAGATTTGGAAGATGTAATTTGAATATTCCATATTAATAACTGACACTTTCAAAATTCCATTTTTAAAATAAAGTTTAAATCAAACAAATCACACAAACTAAACATAATTCTTATTGACTACAGAACATATGGGTCGGTGGTTCAATCCTCTACAAGTACTGAACAGGAATAGTTTTTGCTTCTTCAGTGGGAAGATTAAGTAAATATACAGTAAGTGGTATCTTGAGTTGTAGAATCCTGGAGAGGATATATAATATTATACAATTTATATATAGCATTTTATCTTTGGGAACTTCAGATAGGATATCACATATGCTAATTCTTGGAGGTGATGATGATTTAAATGTCCAATTCTTATCCTCACTTGCTTTTCCTCATTAGAGAACAAATATCATAAAGATAATCAGGGATTTTGTTGAAACTAACTGATGTTACCAATATATAATAAACAAAATTCCGGTGTTTAAGATGAAACAACATACCACAGTTGGAATCTCCCCCATATCCCACTGGGCAGATACAGTGGTAGTCTTCTAATCCCTGCTGAATACAAGTACCTCCATTTTGGCAAGGGTAGGAATCACAAGGATCTTTATTAGGAAAAAAAATAGGTAGAAACCTAATATATTTTTTCCTCTTTCAATTGCAAGCAGAACTGACTTCTAGAAAAAGCAATCACAATTTATAGTATATCTAATTATAGTCTATCACTCCATATCCCCATTTCATGTCTACCCAGGCATATCTTGTTATTTAGACAGTCAAAATAAATTGAAGAATTAAAGACCTTAGTATTATGGAACTATGTACACTGTGATTGTCTCCTTGGAAGCAAGATATCATAAAGAGGTAATAAATGGATACATTTCTTAATCTATTCAAGAATTTTTATTCTAAACATAATTTAGTTTTGTTAATAAAAGGATAATGAGTAAGGGTGGATGAATTCTCAAGATAAAACTGGAATGTATTAATTTGTTCAGTATTAATATTTTATGGTATGATTAGAAAAGCTTATAATTCTTGTAATTCTTTTCATTATAGTAATAAAAATATGTATGTTCACTCTTGAGTTGAAGGAATATAATTTATAGATCAATTAAGGAACAAATGAACAAGTCAACTGAAACTGATTAATATTTTTTATATAATCAAAGGATTTGACTAAAATAAAGTAAGACTGAAGAATATACATGGGGGAATCAAGTTATAAATGTTTAAACTTGATTTCAACATTGTGACAAGTGAACAAATAAGGATCTTGGGTACCAAGTGTAATATATCACAGCAGTGTAATATGTGTCATAACAGTATCTGTGTGGGGTGGCTTGAACACAGAATATATTTCTGTTTGATAAATTAGTTCCTTTTATCCACAGAACATTTTGCATATAGTGGAGGAATCTCCAGTGGAGGAACCTGGCAGGATGGAAGAATGGAATGCAGAATGGCAGAAGAATCTATTTTTACTGATAATTATTCTTCTAGGTCTTGCATATTTATCTTTGTGTGTGGGGTGCAGTGGCCAAGTGGTTAAGATATTGGGCTTGTCGGCTGGAAGGTTGTCGTCTTGAGTTCAACACCCAAGTGCCACCGCGTAACAGGGTGAGCTCCCCTTCCTACTCCAGTTCCTGCCAACCTAGCAGTTTGAAAGCTTGTAAAAATGCAAGCAGATAAATAGGTACCACCTTCAGTGGAAAGGGAACAGCATTCTGTGTGCCTCGGCATATAGTCATGCCAACCACATGACCATGGAAGCGTCTTTGGATAATGCTGGCTCCCTTGGCTTGATCTAATCCAATGTCTATTACTGGATGTACTAGTTTATTCACCCTATTACTTTTATTTTGAAACATCCATATCAAGATTTTAAGATCCATAGTCTTACCTGAGCATATGGTTCGGTAGCATGTAGATGGATATTTGATGAAAGTGTTCCTCCAACTTCATTAAAAAAGCCAGTATTAAAGAAAATAAAACTTGGATGAATTTGTATTTAAAAATAAGGAAGCAAGAATATTTAATTACATTAATTAAATTATTAATAATATAATCCTATATCACTCTTTAGATTTTTTAAAACAATAACTTTCCCCTAACTTTTATGCTTCCATAGTTTCTCAAAGAAAATCTGGAAAATTGGACCGAAATATCACTTTTAAGAAATAGCTATTTAAAAGCTATTTAAATCTCCACAGTTTTCTAATCCAATTGATCTTGGCTCACAACTCATGTCCATCTCATGTACACTTCTTGTATGTGCCAGCAAAGCCTCCTGGAAAACCTTACAAAGCTTCTAACATGCTGAAACCCACAGGTCAATTCTTCTTCTAGGAATGCTCTGCAGCTCACGTTGGAAGCTGCTATTTATGAGGTTTGCAATGAGCAAGGCTGGTCCAAGGATGAGCAGAGGGCCTGTGGGTAGACTCTGCTTGCTTTGGGCTCACCTCCATCCCTTGCCCTGCAGGTCAGTTCTCCAGTGTATTTTTGGCATGTACTTTGAAGCTCAATTGGAATCTGTTGGCAGTTTGTCAAGCTTTGCAGGAGGAAGGCTGGGCTGAGGGGCAACAGTGGTATGTGGCAAAATACAGGACACTCAAAAGGCAGAGATGGGGGTAAAGATAGCAGGTGCGGAAGTTGAAGCATCCCTGTGGTTGTAAGTGTAAGCAGGTTGCCAAACACCTGGAGTTTGAACATGGGGCTGCTGCAACAACTGTAATTTTGTGGACCGTTGATAGTCAATTTTTTCAGCACTGGTGTAACTTCAAAGTGTCACTGAACAAAAGGTCATAAGTTGAGGTCTAGCTATTCAGTTCCTACAGGGCTTTCTGCATTTCAGGAAGTGTGAGAAGCTAACAAAATTGAAGAATGGTGTAAAGATGAAGAGATAAAAAAACAAAACAGCACCTTTTGCTACCTTGCAATAATAAAAAAGCTATGCTACACCAAGTGATATTTTAAATCAGTTCTGCAGAACCAATTAATGAGACAAAAATACAGAAATTTCTATCACAGGGGAAGAAAATTTTAAAATTACTGAAAAACAGATTTTGGCATAATATATGATAGAACTTTGGACCTAGTTTACTCTATCTGCTAAAGTACTTGGAGCACTAGTAAGGAAGGAAGAGCAAGATATTTTTGAAACTCATACAAAATTCACTTTTCGACTTTACAGCACATACTTTTCATGTTCATGAAATGAACAGAGAACATACCAATTCATTGTCTACTGATCTTCACTAAAATTTGTAGGATGAACCATGATGTATTTTAAGGGAGTTAAAGGTCAAGGTGACTTACTTGTAGAAAGGGCAGAGAGATGTGTGTACAACAGTACTGCTTTTTGATCCCTTCCAACAGAAATAGTTTCCAATCAGTTTTTTTACTCGCTCAAGTGTTTTGCGTTCACAAGGGTGAGATTCAGCCTTGCAATCTAGTGCAAAAGCAAATAAGTCAGAATTAGTATTGATTGCATAGGGTGAAAAGTGTAAGCACACCAAATTGGCAATGGAACAAAACTGTAGAGCGTTGGCTTTCCATAGATAAATCAGGTTTAATAGCTTTCTTCAGTGATGAAGGACACTCTCATATCTTGGGAAAGATGTTCGCCAGAAATTCTGGGGAGCTACTGCCAGTCGAAGGAGATAAGAATGGATTAAATGTCAGATAGGAGGAGCTGATCTAAAGCAATTCTTAGTGTCTGGTGATTGAACACCTTGTCGCTTGATACATTATTTCTGTTTTGCAGTAATATTTTGATTCAACATTAATTAAAGTTTAAGTAGAGGAAAAGGATAGATTATCTATCCATCTATCTATCAGTTTGATTTTCTGAATTAACTCGAATTCTCAAAACAATCCAAACTGAATTAGTGTGCATAACCCTCTTATTTATAGTATTTCAAACTGACTAATTGACTTACATATTTTAATCACAAACTTTTTCAACATGGCATTCTTCTGGTGGATTGGACTACAGCTCCCATTATCCCCAGAATGGTAATCTGAGGTGATGTTGACTATAGCCTGATACAAAGAAAAGCTACTGGGCTAAATTGCTTGTGGAGGGTATTATTCCAATTATAGTCCAAGATATCTGAAAGCACCAACTAGCAAAGAAAAACCTAAAATTCTCTTAATAAATCTTATTCTGAAACAAGTAGGACGACTTCATTCTCATCCAAATATATGGCTAACAACCTATCTCAGAATTAGTCTTTTAGATTGCCTGTTATATTATTTTTTTACATGGTTTTCATTTATATTTATTGTTTTTAAGGATTTGATTTATTGACTTATTGATATTAAGTTTCTTAAAACTGACAATTGCTCTGGATTCTTCTGGCAACAACAGTGGAATAAAAATAGCATCAGTTTTGTAAGAACTGCAAGAAATAACTTAAGTCTTGGAAGAACATCAGTTTTGCTGGACTTTTGGAAGGGCAATCATCTCTATTTCTGCAGGGTTTATCCCCAACAGTAGATGGGTAGTTGGATTTACTGCTAATGTTTATATTGCCTTTTTAAATGTGTACTGAAGCAGTCTGCCAATGAATAGCCAAATGTCTTGCTAAGATCCAGGAAAATGTAATTTACAGTTGCAATAATGAATTGCCATTTATAATGGAATAACCATTCTGTACTCCTACATACTAAGTAGCTTTGGGTACTTGGACCTTCAGGATCTAAGTCTTTAATATATTTAACTCTGGGTAGGGTAGCACTGCCCCAGACAGACTGGTACACAACTTAGGAGATCTCCTGGACTTGTGACTCCTGCTCAAAGAGCAAGTAGCAGTTGTGGCTAGGAAGGTATTTGATAACTCCATGTTGTATGCCGGTTGCGCCCTTTCCTGGATTGGGAGTCCCTGTGCTCAGTCACTCATGCCCTAGTCATCTCTACATTACACTCTACATGGGACTACCCTTGAAGCTGTAGCTGGTGCAAAGTGCAGCTGTGCAGACAGTTCTTGGGGCCCCTAGGATTGCCAATGTTGCAGTATTGTTCCATGAGCTGCACTGGTTGCCAGTTTGTTTCCGGGTGCAATTCAAGATGTTGTTTTTTTACCTTTAAAGGCCTTCATGGCAAGTGTCCAGATTATCTGTGAACTGTCTCACCCCAATAGGATTGGCCCACCCCATCCAGGCCAGCAGGAGAGGCATGCTGTGGACCCTGTCGGCCAAGGAATGCCAGCTGGTGGGATCCAGGAGAAGAGCCTTTTCTCTCATGGTTCCCATTCTATGGAACTCCATGCCCCCTGAGGTGAGGTCCACACCCACCCTTTTGGCCTTCCATAAGGGCCTGAAGATCTGGCTCTGCCAGCTGTCTTGGGGCTCCAATGGGGATATGTCATCCTGGAAGTGTTTATTAGATTAGTCAACAGCACTTCCCCCCATGCACATCTTGCTCCCCTCCTTTTTATCTGTCATTCTAATTTTATTTTAAGGTTAACATTTTGTTTTAACATTTTTTTTTTTTTGTGAGCCGCCTAGAGTCACTTTTGCAAAATTGGCAGCATATACTTGACAAGTAAATAATTAAATGCTGTAACCTCAGAAACCGACATGCAATCTTGTCTTCATTATCAACCTTTACTTCCTCGGCCATGTTTTGTTGCCTTCTTTATTACTGATTTTAAAGGGCAACTTGGGAAATTGGAATACTGATAGGCCCTGCTTGGAATGTACCAGATTCTGCTTCTCCTACCCAGGTAGCAGTGGGACCAGTACAGTAGCACAGCAGGTACCAGTTTGTGTGCCTATGATGCCTGGCTCCAAAGGCTTCCAGAGACAAGTGTATAGAGATTCTGGCAGAGCAGCTCCAGTCAAGAGCCACTGCATTTCGCAAATTACCCTTTAACCCAAACAACATGAATGGCTCACAAACAACATAAATAAAATTTTGAAACAAAATGTTTTAATTCAATAACAATTAAAAGAATTAAAATAACAAGATGAAAAGGAGGAGAGCAAGATGTGCATGTAGGGGAGGTACAATTGACTAATCCTTAACCTAGCCCTAGAGGGCATGGTGGCTGAGTGGTTAAGATTGGCTTAAAGTTGGCAGCTTGGCAGTTCAATACCCAAGCACATTATTAACAAATAATGGTTAGCTCCCATTATTCACCCCAGCTCCTGCCCACCTAGCTGTTCTAAAGCATGTAAAAATGCAAGTAGATAAATAGGTACTGCCTAAATTGGTGGGAAGGTAACAGTGTCTGCGCGCCTTGGTGCGTAGTCATGCCAGCCAGATGACCACGGAGGCATCTTTGGATGAACGCTGGCTCTTTGGCTAGAATGAGCACCACCCCCTAGAGACAGCCACAACTGGCAGGGGAGACCTTTACCTTTAACCTAGCTCTGCCCTCCCTTTTGTATTGGTTTATATGTCAAATTGGTGGTCACAATCACAAACTTGTTAGATAAAAGGAGGAAGGTTCTGTTGGAAGTGAAAATGCTATTTATTCAGAAAGTATATTAAATGTTTAAGTGGGCCTCATAATTAAATGTATTCCGGGCAGATCTTTAATCTGTAAATAGAAGGAAAAATCGAAGAATAAAATGTGTAAAAGCTATTATCCCAGCTTAATGAAAGTACTTAATATAATTAAACAAGAAAAAAGAAAGTATAAAAATGTCTGGGGGAAGACAAATGTCTTAGGTTGGTCCTGAAACTTTTCATGTGTTCATCAGTATAATATGACATTACTGTTTTCCCCTCCTTGCTTCCAAGTTCTAAAAAAATCTTCTAAACATATGCTTGCTGACACTATAATCAGGAGGCAATTATTTAGCTATTCTTTCTTATCCTCCTTAACAGTTTTTTTCAGAAAGAAGAAAGTAAGTAGCGGTGGGAAAATACTGGCTGCCATTTGCTTTCTAGAGTCTAATCAAGGCTGTTGATCTTTAAAACTTGAAACAGTTTGGACTCCATTATTAACTGATAGGGATCTCAGTAAGAACCAATATGCTTATTACGATGTGCAGGAAAAGTAATTTTGAAAATATTTCTGTTTGAAGAGACCCACCCGTTGGCTATGCAGAAAGAAACTTCAACCAGTACCTATCTTTTCTGCATTTAGTGGGATAGCAATGCCTGCCTTTTAAAATTTAACTTTCAAACTATTTTAATACCAAAATCTTAGAGATGGGAAGGGTTATGTAGTCTCTGAGCTCAGTCTTCTGTTTCATATAATCTTCTGTTTACTGTAGGAATCCTTGGCTTTACTTAAACTTATTAAGTGACTTAAACACATCTAGTCAATTGGAGCCTACTTTGAGTAATTTACTCAAATGCTGAATTACTTTTACTGTTTTAATTATTTTTTTCTAACATTCAACTGGAACTTGCCTTCCTGTAACTTGCATCCACTATGCCATGTCCTTGTACTCTAGAATGCCATTTTAATTCAGAATACAAATAGCCCTCAACTTACAATCATTTGTTTAACAACCATTCAAAGTTAGAACAGCACTGAAAAAAGTGACTAAATACCAGTCCTCACACTTATGACAGTCATGGCATCCCCATGGCCACTTGATTAAAATTCAGATACTTGGCAACTGGCATGTATTTACAACAGTTGTAGCATCACAGAGACATCTGATAGCCATTTCCCAACCAGCTTCCAACAAGTGAAGTCAGTGGGGGAAGCCAGATTTGCTTATTTATATGATTTATTTAACAACTGCAGTGATTAGCTTAACAACTGTTGCAAAATGGTAATAAAATCAGGCATCACTCACTTAAAGACCACTTGCATATCAATGGAAATTCTGGTCCCAATTGTGGCCATAAGTTGAAGACTTCCAATATTCCTTTATTATGATGTATTGTTATTTTAAACTTTATTAGCTGTTAGAAAAGCTGTACAAATTTTTTTTCCATCAAACAAAAAACTTTGGGAAAGTTCCAAAATATATGGTAACATCATATAGAATCTGCTTTTAAAATTCTTTGAAAGACAGCAGGTAATAAGGAAATGGAAAATAACAGAAAACTCCCTTATCCCCACGGACAATCCACGAATTCACCAAAGACTCCTAAAAACTAATCTTAGAGTCTTCTGGAGTGGATGGCCATACCAAATTGAATACATTAAATTATATGAAAACAATAGATGGCAAAATGGCACAATGAAAATGTAGCTCTTAATTAAAAAATGAAAAACAAAGCACAGTAAAAACAGAAGGTAAGTAATACTTGATCTGGATGCCTAAATTAAAGTTTCAAATACCTGGAAATGTAGCATTGCAGATAGCAGAGAGCGTAAGTATGGTATAAAGACCGTTGCAGGCATCCTCAGTGTCTTCTGCAAACAGTGTGTAGCGTTCCACTGGCTCACTTGCTAGTGCAAACAATTCTTCCCATCTGCACAAAAGCAAATTCATTATAGAGATTTCCCCTGCCAGTCATGACCGACTCTAGGGGGTGGTGCTCATAGCTGCAGAGCCAGCATTGTCCAAGCACGTTTCTGTGGTCATGTGACCGGTATGACTAGATGCCAAGGTGCACGGAACGGTGTTACCTTTCCCACTGAAGGTGGCAGCTATTTATCTACTTGCATTTTTACATGCTTTCGAACTGCTAGGTTGGCAGGAGCTGGGGCAGGAATGGAGCTCACCCTGTACGTGGTGCTTGGGTCTCAAACTTAGGATGCCAACCTTCCAGCCGACAAGCCTAGCATCTTAACCATTCGGCCACCACCATTTAGCCTCCTAAATTTAGTGTAACAAAAACTTTAAAACACACATCACACATCCGTAGGCACACAAAGCTTCCTGATTCAGAACTGAATCATTATTCCTAATTATTTTTTTTATAAAATAGACTAAGACTCTTCATCAAACAGCATTATCTTTGGTTACTGACAATACATAAACTGGTTACAATCCTTAGGCTATTCCTTTCCAGTGAGAAGCTTCATTTCAAAGCTAACACCTCTTTCTATTCCCTCTGGCTTTTCTTTGATGCAGGGCATCATTTGTTCTGTCTCCTCAGCATTAAGCAGAATCACTGATCACTACACCATTTAATTTGCATGTAGTCCTCAACTTACAACTACAATTGGGAATGGAACTTTTATCACTAAGTAATGTGGTCATTAAGTGAGCTGCACCTGATTTTATAAGCTTTTTTTTGCCATGGCCGTAAAGATTGTGAAGCGAATCTTAAATCAAAAAACAGCTCCCCTTATTGAGTTTGATTGTGGAATCAAGCTGGAAAGGTCACAAATGGCAATCACATGATCCCAGTACACTGTAACTGTTGTACATACTAGCTGGTTGCCTGAATTGTGATCAATATGACTGTGGGGATGCTGCAATGATTATAAGCGAGAGGGCCTGTTGCAAGTAACTTTTTTCAATGCCATTGTAACTGTAAATGGCCCCCCAGTGAGGCACCACCTTGCTGTGGTTGGTGGGCTTGTGTGCTCTGAAGAAGATGAGAGCTCTGCCAGAGGTTCAACCATACTGGACAGGTCTCATCAGAGG
>JANHZU010004297.1:57860-72909 GCA_032468055.1 Acrochordus granulatus
TGAAGGGAAGAGGAGAAGGGGACGGCAGAGGATGAGATGGATAGGTAGCATAGTTAGTGTGATGGGCATGAGCTTGGGAAGACTCCAGGAGGCAGTGCAAGACAGGGGGGCCTGACGTAATGCAGTCCATGGGGTCCCGAAGAGTCGGACACGACTGCGTGACTGAACAACAGTCCTAATAGTGGATTGATAATGAAGAAAATGTCAATTTTGCAAACGGTAAAAGTCCTGGCAGTACTGAAAGGCGCATGGGGATTGATGGGTGAGAAGGTAGGTGGGAAGAGTTTCTGGAATCAACAGAAAACAGATGTTGAATCTTTTGACACTTGAAGTTGCACCTGTTAGCTACATGTAAAATAAAGAATCTGAGAAGTAGAGATACTCCTCACAACCACATTTAATTTTCTTTACTCCTATTTTGAGTTAGGTGGACATAAATTTTGCTACTCCACAACTATCTTTACAACACATCAGCAACAAGGCCCTCATACAATTTAAAATGGGACAGTTGGCCATCCTTTTCTCTTTCACTTAGCCTTATCTACGGGCAAGAAATCCATTTACTAATTGTTCTTCTGAATATGAGTGGGTTGTTGGTGAGGAACTCTGGGTGACCTCTCAGAGCAGTCAGCCTTATTTGTTTGTTTGTTAATTAGCCATAAGATTATTAATCTCCTCTGAGAACAGAAAGGACTATGTAGTTCTCTGTTCCAGCTCAGAGGTTGATTCAGGAAAAGAACTTAAGTTATAAGTTCTTAAGTTAAGAACTTAACTGTAACTTGATGAAAATATTTCTGCCAAGTCTAGGCATTTCTATAGGCAGTCTTTCCTAGCTGAGAGGTAGAATTACTGTTGGTTGGACAATTTGGGAAAAGTTTCTGGGCAATTTGGAGAAAATAGGAAGAGAAGCAGAGAAGACAAGCCAATCATCAGACACACAATCTTTCTGTAAGAATATGCATGACTCTGGTTGTCCAATAATGATTAAGAATTGACTTCTCTTTTAGCTTACTCTCTTCTTTTTCCAACCTTTGAGCTTCATAATGAAATGAAATAGCTCAATACTACATTTAATTCCTTCTAAACAGATGAAGGGAATGTACTCCCACATAAAATTCATTTTCCAAACCTATCTCTTTTCTGCAAATTAGTAAGATCTTAGAAAGATCAGAGAAATGATCTTATGATTGAAAAAAATTAGAAAGATCATAGAAATGATCTTAAATGATCTTAGAAAGATCATAGTAGATGCTTGCTGCCCATCCACCCACCCAGGCAGTTACTGACCTCCACCAGCTCAACTAGCTTAATATCCTGCATAATAGCCCTTCAAATCTCACAGCCAGGTCCAGAGGGGAAGCCGGCATGACTTCTGAGTATTTTGTCTATAAAAAGAACCCCAATCAGTTTCACCCAGCAGATCCACCTTTCCATTGCCAGTTGCACCTGATGCAGCAAATTCAGGCTCTTGTTTATTGCTAGATTAAAAATTATCTGCTTGTGCTGTTTCCAAAGTGTACAAATTTATATTTGCATAGAACAACTATGCAAAGAAGAATCTGCAAAGTTCTTCATTCCTTATCACAACATATGAAGTGTAACTGGGGAGATAAGGGTACTTATCTTGAGTTATGTGACAGGCATTTACATCCCACAATTTAGCACAGCTACCACACACAAATGGTGCTGAAGTTAAACTCCTGTCCTCAAATGCACTGGAGTACAACTTTAATCTTTCTAGCATCCATAAAGGCTTAGGATCATGAGATTTATAATTTAACACATGGAGGGGGGATGAAGGTACTTTTTTAAGGAAGGAGGTTATATTCCAGTCTAATTTAGAGTTTGGTTTGCATCATTAATGGGATTTTTAACTGAAGAGCAATATATACATGTTATGAATGAATAATCTATCAAACTACAGTGCATGCATTTGTCTCAGAGGTATTAAGATATATTTTGTTTCCTTCCCACAATAAGACAGAAAAAGTATTGACATTGGCTCCATAACTCATCATACGAAAAGCAGTAAGCAACGGTTTCCCTCTGAAAAATTATGTTGTGATGTTGGTAAAGACCCAATCTCAAGAGTGGACAATTGTATAAAGTTGGAAACTGTATACACAAAGGCTTCCATGGTAACGATAACCCGGATAGTACTTAGAAACCTTTATGTGTATATCTCTATGCACAAAGACTCCCTATCACCGGTAATGGCACTGTATTCATGGAGACATGATCTTCAGTATTGTCACACTGTAGTATGGCTTTACCATGCTGCTCCTGCTTCACATGGTATCAGACGCTATCTGTTTTGCAAAGTCTTTATATGTGTCCCTTTTAAAGAGATACATGTAGGTCACCAGATAGTTGACAAGCAGATAACAGGAGAGCCAGATTTTCTTATTATTTATATTTGCATGCCATCTACTCATACAGTTCTCAATGGTCACTAATTTGATTAATTTAAAAAAACTGATATACGCTTTCCTATTTAAAGCTCATCAGCCTGAGAGGAAAGCTAACACTGTGTTGTATAACTTGCAGAAATTGTTCTCCTTGATGGCATTTGGATGGCGCAGTGATCCATTTTTGAGCTAATAATGGGAGTCATTAACAAAACTCTGGATTATTTAACCTCATGAAAGCAAGTCATTTGGAAGGACTGATGAGCAATTATTTAGTTGGCAGATCTCTGACTCTAGTGAAGAATGTGTGTAGGCACAGCACAAATGCTTTAGCATATGTCCTGAGTTTTTATCAGAGGTAAAAAATAAGAGGTAGCCTGTTGGTGCGCATTGTACAGCCTGAGAATCATTTTCTTATTGCAGGTCACATATTACTACTTGTTTAAATATACAGTATCATCCTCTCAGGCTGATAAGCTATAAACTCATTCGTGCTGCTCTAAATAGCAGTGACATTTTCTAATAAACATGCCTTTATCTAGCTGGCAAGCATCCAAGTTTATTCTAGCAAAAACTTTCCATTTCCATTTAAATTGTGCATGGAAACTATCATCTTGTGACCAAGATATAAGGCTGCTATGATTCAGAGCTGAACTTTGGAACCATGTATTATGCCATTTATAATATCCTACCACCAATATTCATAGTTTCATTTTTGCTTACCAGATTTCAAGTGTAGCTTTAGTCATCCATCTTGAGATGGAACATACAGTTTCTATAGATGAATATCTCCTGATGACAACAGTGCAGTTTCAACCCCTACTATACAGAAATAATGGCTATATAGATAGACTGAGCGAAATGAGGCTTGAAGTAAATCAAAGCCATGACAGGTAGCAGATGTGATCTTGGTCAAAGTGTTACTATTAAATCAAAAGGCTTATTCTTTTAGTGATTGGGGAAATCCTTAATTTTTTGGCAGTGTGAATGCAGTGATCAGGACAAAGATACAGAATGAGAAGGGGCACATTGTGGGGGTGTGCAGAATTTTGTGGAGATAATTTTATAGCATACTCATTTTTTTAAAAAAAATTGTATTAACCCTACTGAAGGTAAAAGTAAAGTTTCCCTAGTCAGTCATGGTTGACTCTAGAGGGCAGTGCTCATCTCCAATTCACAGCTGAGGGAGCCAGCCTTTGTCTGAAGACACTTCCATGGCCATGTGGTTGGCATGACTATACGCCAAGGCACATGGAACACTGTTAACTTCCCCACCAAAGGTGGTCCCTATTTATGTACTCGCATTTTTATATGCTTTTGAACTGCTAGGTTGGCAGGGGCTGGGGCAAATAACAGGAGCTCATTCCGTCACATGGCACTTGGGTCTCAAATTTGAGCTGCCAACCTTCTGTCTGACAAACCCAGGTCGTTACCGCTTGGCCACTGCACCCCTATTTAATCCTACCACAAAACTTATTTTTCATGCATTTAATGCTTATCTCAAAATTGTCACAAAAATGGTCTCAGGCACTACATATGATCTCAAGATGCTTGTTTAGACTACACTAGGACATATTTTATTCTTAAATTCCTTTAAAAAACTAGGTTCAGATGTAAAATAAATAACATCAAAATTATTATAATGTAAATTAAGACTATGATAGTAATTTGAAATAAAGCATATCTAATATTTGGCCTCCAAATCTGTTTTAGAAATCACTAGGATGCTTTAAATCTGAATATAATATGTGAATCAAGATGGATTTTCTTTTTACCCACAGAGGTATTGATAAGAAAACATCTTTGAAAAATTATCTGTTCTCCTTACCACATCACCATACCCAATCACTCTCTAGAAACATTATCCAGATTTACACAGAACATTGGCTGTTGTGAGTGAGATTGCATGGCATGCTACAGATTTACAATCTAATCCCTATGAGATAGTGATAGTTCTTTGTCGTGCATACAGTCAGAAACCCCAGCATTTCCATCTACTTGATAAAATAGTCTTTTTAAAGTGAGGAGAGAAGTCTGTGAAAAGAGACAGAGTAAGGGGAGTTCAGAGGACTAAGTTCAGAGGACCAAATGGCAGACTAAAGATGGCTACACAAAATGACTGTAGTAAAGAACAAAGAGCTGGTGAATAGACAGCTCTTTGAAATTCCCTGGGCAAAGAGAGGATGGGAGAGAGCCCACAAGTAATTCTGAGAGTTGCTCCTCCCAAGGCAATTGGAGGGTTTTGAGCACTGAGAGATGGGGGAACAGTCATCTTGCTCAAACTGTGATCAATGCCCTTAAAAACACTAAGTTCGCACACCTTTTCTAATAATATTTGGAAATTGCTTATTAACAGTGTTTCAGCTTTTAGAAATCTTTGAATTGACAAATCTGAAAACAGACTTTTAGTGAATCTGCCTTTTAATAATTAATGAAAGAAAAAATTAACTACAAGCTTAAGAACTTAAAAATGTTTTGCAATAAACAGCAAAAAGCTAATTAAAACTTTGATTTGATAATGTTCTAAATGGATTAAAGGTCCAGATAAATTTGAAATAAGATTTTGGAATTATTAAAAAATTCTTCTCATGGAAAAGTCAACTTGTTTTGATTTTTTTCTAAGACATAAAAAAGATAAACAGTGGTAAAAATTGGACACTAAAGGGAACTAAAGGTTTTGATTAAAAGTGAATAATGCATATACTTGGTTAATAGTTACAGAACAATGCAAAATGTTATAACATTGGAAATACTGAAGGATACTTTTGAATTATGTAATCAGAAATTAATATCAATGATGTCAATAGTGATGTTTGTTTCTATAGGTAAACTGGGTCTAAAAGATGTTTCAGAAGAAATGACAGAAGAGAGACAAGTTTTAGGCATAGACTGGGTTGGCACTGAAAATGGATCTACAAATGACTGGTTATAAAAATTATATGAAAAAGGATGTTTCATTGAAAATACAAAAGAAATTGGTTTATGCTTTAAAAATCAAAAGGGAATTGCAAATAATAACCTGAGACAATAATCTGGATAATTCTTTTATATTAGATTTAAAACATAGGTTTGCTCAAGCTTGGATTAATCTTGTGAGAAGGGGTAAAAAAAATGAAAAGAAGTAAATTTTTATGACACTACTTGAAAGGTCTAAAGTGTAAGATTTTTAGAAGTAAAAGGAAGGAATATTAAGTTGCTTTATTTGATTAAGGTTAAGATTGATATGTTGTTACTTCTGGTAACCCTTAATAATTTTTTGCTCACAGCAGGACTGAAATGATGATGCTTTATGGATTTGTGTTTACAGATAAGAGCTGGGCCATGGGATGAAAAGATAATTGGTTGTAAATTAAGAGGAGGGTAGAGTGGTTGATTTCATGTTTTCTCCTTAAATTCAGTAGATTTTCACCTCCTCTTAATTGGCAGACTGCCATTCATCATAAGCAAGTCATGGAAACAGAGATTTCCCCAACTGGCTGATGATTGAGCCGTAAGGGAGCGACATTCTTCCACATGTTCAAAATGTGACACAGCCTAAATTTATGGACACTAGAATTGACCTTCTTCATTTATAATGTACTTTTTTTCAGTTAAAAACAGATTTTCTTCAGATACAGATAAACGTTTCTCTCTGGTGATTTTCATTATTTCTGGGACTATAATACAGTATTTAGAAACATCTAAGAACTTTTCTGAAAAAATTGAGAACTAAAAAACAAAAAATTGAGAACTAAAGAAATTCAAATATTTAAATGGAAAGAAACACATTTTAATTTTGAAAGAGTAAATGAAAAGAACTTCTTGAGTGGGAAAGCTGTCTTGTTTACATATCAGTTGTAAAAATGAAACCTTGAAAGTTGATTACCAGAACACAAGATGGCTACTTTAAAGGAAACATTTAATTTATGGGCTCATGAAGTGCTTGAACTTTTTACTGGAATCAGAAATTACTATTAAAGACAAACAAATGCCCCTGGAGACAACTGAGATGGATTCACAGGATTTACAAATACAATTTGTATTTAAACATTGTGGATGAACCTTCCAAACTGAAATATAAGAGATTTATTGGAGTTACTTCATGGAAACTACAAGTGGACTTGAATGATGATAAGAATTTCAAGAGAAGACACTAGAAAGAAAACAGGAGTCAAACTTTTATTTGTGGGATTCAGGATGGTTGGGATGAAGGAGGAGAAAATATAAAATTGGCTGATCTGATTATGGTTAAACAATGAGTTCTTATTTCTGGTGCTGATGAGTCTGGATCAGATACTGTTTCTTCTGGAAATGTCTACTGGGGTAATGGATTAGTTTTTGGTATCTAAAAAAGGGGTGATTATTTTTGGTAATTTTAATTTCTTTTTTGCAATGTTTAATTGTTAAGAAACGGATGACTTCTGTGAAATGAATTTTGGGATCTCCCACCTTCCACTCTGTGATTACAGGTAATCACTATACCAAGGTTCATCAGAAGTTGGTCAATGATCCAGTATGTTTTCTACTGATGTATAATTTAAGTTACCTTCTAAAGCTGCAGAAACAGGATGACAATCAGATTGGCTTTTAAGGAACAAGGGTTGGTGAACAAAGTTTATCCAATGCTTTGTTATCTTTTAGAGATAATAATCATAGGCACTGAAGGCCCCAGCAAAACTGTGATAATCAAATACCTCAACTAATTACCAACAAAGCACAGTATGAATCTAATAAAACACCTACATAGGTTCTCTGTTTTGGAGAGAGCATAAAATATTGCCAGTTAAAAGAAAATGGAAAAAACTGAGCCTTGACATCCCCCAGTTCTGATGTTATACCAAAACATGACTCTCAAAATACATCAATTATTTGTAATTATATTTAATTAATCAAAAAGCGTTTTTAATGGAAATGCCAAGTTTATGTCTTGAAAGTTTATTACACATAATATATGCAACATAAATCTTTACTCATTGCAGCATATATTTCTAAAAAAGGGAATCATACAGATCTCAACCCTTTTGCAGCAGAATAGAACTGGTTTTCTACTGTTGGTTTCTAAATTTTTAAAAACTTCCCCATACAGTTGACAACCTTGGGATATCCTCATGGTCCCCTATCTATCTTTGTCAAGGTCAGCCAAGTCTGGCTAGATGGTGCTTCCTATAGTGACAATGAAAATAGGATTGCTTTATTCCATGTTCAGACTCAAATAACCAGATTTCAAAGTGTTGCCTTATCATCAGAACTATTATAATAAAAAGTAGGAAAACAACTCATTTGGAAATGTCAAAAATAAAGTTTTTATTAATTGCAGTGCCATTTTCAATGAAGAACAATTAAATAAAAAAATGGCTCATGAGCTCCAGCTACAAACCTATCTATGTCCCTAAAAATATCAGAGTACTAATTGTCATTGTTTTAGAAAGAATAGCCTTCTGTTTTGAATGTATGTCAGCTGCAATGAAAACTGGTGCTAACACAAAGGTAGTCCAGGCTAGAATCCAAACAGTTATTCCTATTTATTCAAACTATTTTGGCTGAAGGCAAGACAGTTATTTAAGCATTATTCTGCAACCAGATACATCTGTTAGTATAATAATAAATTCTAGAGGGAGAAATGAATCAGATAGGCTTAAGTTTGCTTTGGCTAACATGTTCTAACCTTCGAAAGTGAAATTTATTTGGTTCAGACAGAATTATTCTAGGATCAATCTGTAATGCCAGAGCAATTTTGTAATGCCCTATCCCAAACTGCCTTGAGTTGCAAGCACATGTTCATTAATTCCATAGTTTTCTAGTAAGGTCTACATTTGTCCATATATGAATTGCTACTTAACATGCTCAATCTTCATTTTATTAACTTTACTAACACCTGAAAGTGGTTGAAAAGTTTCTTTCTCTAAAGATTAGAGTATGACTCCCTCCTGAGAGATGAAAAAGAGGCATTTCTTGAGATTTCTAACAGTATTCTGCTCCTGCAGGTCAGCTATTAATACAGATATTAAATGGTAATAAATCTGTGTTTGCTGTGTGAAAAGATAAAGAATGGATCCAGATAAACAATCAAAGGAGAAAGCAAAATGCTTTGTGATTTCAAGCATTTAAAGGGAAATGTTTGATTACATTTACCCTTATATAATATGCACTGGCTTGTCTTTTTCTCTTCTTATAAAAGGAATAGTCTCAACCAGCCTTTCCCCACCTGATATTCCCTAAATGTATCCCATAATTTTCAAAGGTCCTAGAAATTTACAGAGCAAGAAGTTAGCTTAATGTAAGACTTATAGATGTATAAAACTTTTTAATCAAAACCACAGAAGTATTATTTTGAGCCTGAAACCAAACACATTTATTTTGAGTGTGTAGAAAAAGAGCAACTGTTTTGTTCCTGGCTGTTTCAAGACACGTACAAAAGCTCTGACTCTTCCAAACACTATGATCGGGTTGTTTTTATTTGTGTCTGGGTTGATTTTGTTTCAACCTTTCCCCAGCCTTGTCAGTACAGCAGCAGAGAACAGCCATGTCCCTGTGGATTACAAAAAGTGACGAGGGTGTGAAGTGTTCAGAGAAAAGAAGCAAACACATGGTCAGACCTAAGAAGGCTGCTAACAGCAGTATGCCCATAGCTTGCCTGGTTTGTTATGCTTTTTTAAAATAAAAAACAAACCTCATTAAACTTGAGCCTAGTTTTAATGTTCATGGTTATTAATGCAATTAAGAAAGCCTTTCTCTTTTTTTTTGCAAAGAGGAGCAACCTGATTTGAGAGCAAGAATGCATAATGTAGTTGATTTTTAAGAAGAAATATACAAACTGAAAAGAATGCAGGATTTTGGCTACTCTCTTTACAATCTACTACCCAACTGATCCAAAGGGGTTATTTAAGGAAATTCAAAGAACATCTTCTTTTATGTTGGGGAAGGCTTTTTTGGGGGGAAGGGGGAACACTAATATAAACAGAATTTTAATTTAGTAAATTGTGTTCCTTTTATTTACTGTTTTTTTTTTCATTTTCCTGATTTATTTTTAAATGTTTCTAAAATCATGCCCTGGGCCAATTTTTTTTTGCAATTTGAGTATAGGTAACATACCATATGTGGAGGCACAGTGGCCAAGCAGTGAAGACACTGGGCTTCTTGGCTGTAAGGTCATTGGCTCGAGTTTGAGACCCAAGTGCTGCCACATAATGGGGTGAGCTCCTGTTCCTGCTCCTGCCAATCTAGCAAAGCATGTAAAAATTTGAAAGCATGTAAAAATGCAAGTAGATAAATAGGTACCACCTAAACTGGTGGGAGGATAGCAGTGTTTGTGTGCCTCAGCATATAGTCATGCCAACCACATGACCACAGAAGTATCTTTAGACAATGTTGGCTCTTCAGTTATGAAACAGAAATGAGCACTGCCCCCTCGAATCAATCATAATTGGCAAGAGAAAACTTTACCTTGAACATACAATATGGGCTCCATCCTACCTAACCTTGTGGAATGGAATACAAAGAGGCAGCAACTAATAGCAAGTTCTTGTTGTTTCCTGAATTCCAGCATACCATTAAGGAGTGGTGCAGGACTGACTAAAGTCAAAATGAGTGCAGTCCTGTATTATAGCACACTGGCTGAAGTTATATTTTTTCGCCACAGGTTTGAGTTCTTTCCTTATTGAGGACAATTACAAATCAATAAGCACCAGGACAATTTCATAAATACTCCAACATTATGGCTTTGCTTGTAAATAATGATTAGTAGGTTAGTATTATAAATTACTGAGATTTGAATGGATTGTTCAATAAATAATTATTATACCATGACTTACCATGATGTGTAGTCTCATTTTCTCCTGCTTGACTTATCTATAAATGGATTGTTCTTGATATAATTATCCAATGCTTAAAAAATTGATTAGGGTAAAAGGAAACAGAAAATTGTTCTTGAATATGGAATGCTAGCTATTAAAAGTTATGCACTGCCATTCATATTTATCCTCCTAATAAATTATGATAAGAATAAGATGGGAAGAACCGGAGAAAACATTAGAGGATAACAAATGGAACATTAGCATTAACATTTCACATTTGAGAAAGGTGACTGTATAGTAAAAGTCTCATTTGGTTGGCTCCCGCACATTCAAATAGAACAGTGAATTGTCTATTGAACAGAGAAATCTGTTCTCTTTCATTTTTATGTAAAAGCAGGTGCTAGAATTAATTCAGTTTGGCATATGAAGAACTGAATGGCATATTTTTGCTATAGCTCCTCAAATAGTCCTATAGAAAATACTTGAAGTTCTTCCTCATTTTGCTGTCTACAGTCCTGGAGGCAGAAATTTACAACTGAGATTGTGAGACTCAGTTGGCTCTCGACTGTGGTTATGGTTAAGAAATTGCCAAAAATTGTGATCAGATTGTAAAAGATTGTGGTCAGATTTTCTTATTATTATTAAATATGTGATTACAGAATAATTACTCAATATTTAATCTTAATTAGCTTAAAATATAAATAAACATAATTTTGGTTGTCCATCTTGGTCCCAACTGCTATCTTTCAATGTGTCATTCCAGCCTGCCATTCAAAGGTCAGTAATTGGAATTACCTTGAAATTACCTTGGAAGCATTACTCAAAGTGAAGTGACCTGAGATGAATCTGAGATCACAGGCACATCAGGCATCTATTCTAACATACCCTTTTGTACAAAGCTTTTTATTTTGTTTAATCTTTCAGGCCAGGCTTAAGAGTTTGATTCAACAATAAGAGTGGCTGTGTTTCTCCCTGCTTTATTAGGAAACTTACTTTAGCAAAGCAGATGAGTTCACATCAGAGATAAGATCAGGCAGTGATTACCTTTATGGTAAGGCATCAGTTTTATTTAAGATCTTAAGCATACAGGTTAGGGTTAGGGTTAGGGTTCAGGGAGCTGACATAGCTCCCACAGCATACAATAGAGAAGGAAATTGATCTGTGTACTGGGCTGCAGAAAGAGGAAACAAGGCCAGTGTTCAAGTCACAGCTGAGCGCAAACAAATCCCCTCCAACTTTTGAACTGCTAGCAGCAGCTGCCTTTTTAGATATATGTACAAAAAAAGAGACCTGGAAATCACTTATAAGGCCCATCCCACCTAGGCCAGCAGAAAGGCATGCTGCAGACCCCATCAGATAAGGAATTCTGGCTGGTGGGGTGCAGGAGAACAGTCTTTCCTGCCACAGCCCTTTTTATGGAACACTGTGTCCCTCAAGGTATGGTCCACTCCCACTCTTTTGGCTTTCCTAAAGGGCCTGAAGACCTGGCTGTTATCTTGGGGTTCCAATGGGGGTTTGTTATCCTGGAAGTTGTTGTTGGATTAGTCAATCGCACCTTCCCCCATGTGCATCTTGCTCCCCTCCTTTCATCTTATTTTATTTTTTAATATTATTATTTTGCTTCTTCGTTTTATTTATGTCAATTGTGAGCTACTTGGAGCTGCTTGTGAGATTGGCGGCATATAAATATGATAAATAGGTTATTTGCCATGGTGGAAACAATATTGTGTTTTGAATTAAGAGGAATATGATAATAGCTCTCAAAAAGTTATGTATAATTAAATCTGTTTGTTTAAGCGGAAAAGTCAAAAGCTAGTTATTACTCAAAATGAAATTCCAAGTTCTCTAAAATCTTTTTATGCTGGATAGCCTATATATGGACATCCTATACATGTGTATATGCATATACAAATAAATGGCAGAGTCAGAATAAGACATGGCGTTTGCCCAATAAGTAGCCTTTAGAGTTCCTATGAAATCTCCAAATTCTTCTCTCTCCTTGTTTTGTTTAACATATGACCTGAAAAAGATTTCTGGACTAAAAATTTGAACCCTTACAATCTTAAGGCCTTTAAGCAAGGTCCATAAGAAAAATATATTTACTTTATGATTTGGACAGCCCACGTACATGTGCAGCGATATTCGTTTTATAGTCATTCCAGTCCCAAGAATTAAGAGATAAAATTGGGGATGAAGAAAGAATTCTAACATTCTTCCATTCCTCAATTTAGCAAGCTGTTGGCACAAGTTCATTTAGCGCACCGACGAGCATTCGCCTTCTCCAACCTCATCAACCAGATTACAACTCCCACACTTTGGGAATGGGGGGGACGACGTAGTCCAATACTTCCGGAGGTGCAGGGGCGAGGACGGTCGCACGAGGCACTTGCTTCCAAAATATCGCAGAATGCATTTTTCAGGATTAAGATCCTAGGATGCTGACACCCACTGAATGAGAGCGTTCTTCCAGTCACATTCTCATATTCAAACCTCGGAAACGCGGGGCTGCGAGAGGAAGGCAGGCAAGGAAGCGCGCATCGCCAGCCCGCGCCCGGAGGCCACCGGGTTCGTAAGAGGAGGACCGCGGTCGGCCCCGGCCCCTCCCGAGATCCCTCAGTCTGCTGACCTCCGTACCCCGAGAGCGCCGAAAAGCTTTCGTCCGCCGCCGCCTTTGCTTGGAAGGACCGAGTCGCGGAGGAGCCGCTCGAACCTTCCCCCGCCCTCGTTCCGCGTCGGCCGAAGGGCAGAGCGCCTCTGAGACGCGAAGCGAAGTCCCCGGAGCGACACGACCACCCTCAGCTCGGAGCTTCCCTCGCGCCCTCCCCTCCGCTTTCCTTTCCCCGTGGAAGGGAGAGGCTGCTCGCAGCGCTTCCTTGGTGCAGTAAAGCACTCCCGCCGGGCACCCGAGCCGGCTGCTGCTTCCCTCCCTGCAGCTCCCGGAGGCGACAGCAGCGACCACCTGCCCGGCTTGGCTCCGATTCCCGCACGCCCCGGCACCAACGCGTACAGGGCTCGCGCGGGCCCAGGGGAGCGTCCCCTATTCCTCCTCTTACCCTTCCAAGGGCCCGTTTGGTCCTGTTGGGCGGCTCCGTCGGTGGGAAATATTAAGTCTCCGCCTATTCGGAAAAGCGGCGAGTGCATGGAAACTCGGGAGTCGGCACTGAAGGAATACACCTTTAAGGTGAGGAATGTAGGGCAGGAATGCCAACAACCAAATACACACTGGGGTCAGAGAGACAGGCAGCCCTTCCTCCTTCCCCTTTCAGCCAGGCGGGTGTTGCTTTTCTACCCAAAGTCTTGGTACACCCTTCTTGGCTGCACTCAAATCTAAACAAAAATGTTGCTGCAGTCCTCAAGCAGCAGTGGCTGATTTTATGCATTCATTTTACTGCACATAGATCATATTGTCTGCCCACACGTGGACTGACTTCATACAGTACTAATCTGTAATATGTGTAAAATGTGGTTCATTGAGTAACAGTTAATGAATCAAGTATTTAAAAGTAGCATAGGAAAGTTCTGTACTTTCAGACTTGCAAGATTCTGTTAATGCAGCTTTACAATAGAGCCAGCTAGTTACCTCACCTAGTGGTTCTCTCTCTGGGACAGATGACATCAGCTTGCAAGTCTGAAAATACAAAACTTCCTATCACCACTTTAACTGCTTGATCCATTAGGATGGGCCCTTTCTAAGTTGTTTCAATCACTTTAAACCATTGGGGGCTCCTGCCTCTCATCTGATCATTTCCTTTTGTTCAGTTGCTAAGTTGTGTCCAACTCTTCGCAACTACGTAGTCCACAGCATACCAGGCCTGTCTTCCACTGTCTTCTGGAGTTTGCCCAAACCCACCCCACTGACAATGCTATCTAACCATCTCATGCTGTACCTTTCTCCTTTTGCTTTAAATATTTCCCAGCATTATTGTCTTTTCCAATGAGTCTTCTCATCACATTATGTGGCCAAAATATTTGAGCTTCAACTTCAGTATCTGTTCCTCCAATGAGCAATCAGGATTGATTTCCTGTAGGATCAACTGGTTTGATCTCCTTGCAGTCCAAGGGACCTTCAAGTCTTCTCCAGCAGATACAAAGACATCAGTTATTCAGTGATTAGCCTTCTTATGATCCAACTCTCAGAGCTATACATTACTACTGGGAAAACCATAGCTTTGACCATACAGACCTTCGTCAGCAAGGTGATGTTTTTTAATATGCTGTCTAGGTTTGCCATAACTTTCTTCCCAAGAAACAAGTGTCTTTTAATTTCATGGCTGCAGTCACTGTCTGTAGTGAATCTGGAGCCCAAGAAAATAAAACCCATTACTGCTTCCATGTCTTCCCCTTACACTTGCCAGAAAGTGATGGGACAAATGCCATGATTTTGTTTTTTTAATGCTGAGTTTCAAGCCAGCTTTTGCACTCTCCTCTTTCACTCTCAAAAAGCTCTTTAGTTCCTCTTCACTTTCTGCCAGGTTGTTGTCATTTCTCCTGGCAATCTTAATTCCAGCTTGTGATTCAGTCAGCCTGGCATTTCACATGATGTACTCTGCATATGCTCCCCAGTGAGGCAACACCTTGCTGTGGTTGGGGGGCTTGTGTGCTCTGAGGAAGATGAGAGCTCTGTCAGAGGTTCAACCATACTGGAAAGTCTCATCAGAGGAGCCAGACGAAGAGTGTCTCCCACCTATAAAAATATGAGAAGTAAATCACAGAAACCCATACCGGCTCGGTCATCTCCCGGGTTAACAAGGACCGTGATAGATGTTATTGGGGATCCTGGACATCTAGTGGAAAATGAGCTACAGGATTCCACTGGAGAAGGAAATGGCAACCCACTCCAGTATCCCTGCCAAGAAAACCCCATGGACA
>JANHZU010004298.1:3590-14432 GCA_032468055.1 Acrochordus granulatus
TACTTGGCAAGGATACAAACATCAATGCTTTTTTAACCAAGGTTACAGAGTATATACAGCACCCGGAAGGGAGCACTTCCTTCTGCTGTACATAGGAAGTCAGCCTACAAAGCAGCAGTGAATAAATTTGTTTTCTCCTCCCTTTCATAACTCATTACTGAATAATTAATAAGAGTTTATGTGTGGTGCAGAATAGCCATATAATAAAGCTATTTATTTATTATAAAAAGACCATTTCAAACTCTCCCACAGAAATTCTGCCATTGATTTTTTATTCTAACTGCAAACCCTTTAATTTGTGGTTAAAGTCTGATTTATAAATTAATTTCTGAGTAAAATTAAGTTGTGATTGTAGCTAGGACATTTAGACCTAGACATTTTAAAACTTCAAAAAGTCTATGGTTTGGATCAAGAAAAATTCATGAACATGCTTTGAGGTAAACATTAATTTAAACCTCAGTTTCACACCAAATCTTAGAGACAGCTAGGCTGTATCTATATCTAGGTAAAAATCCATACAATTCTGAAATAGCTAAGTGCTTTATAACCCTTTGCCAACGAGTTTAGGAAATGAGAAACTTCAAAGATTCAGTGTGTCCAAACAAATCAGTATCTTTATAAATGTAATACCCAGCAGTAAATGCTAGATTCACTGTACTATCCTAGATAAAGCAACACATCATCGCTGACTTATTCTCAGCAAATTTGGCAGCAGCAAAGAACAAATCTGGGCAACTGGCCAAAGCATGCTTATCTCTTACAACCTTCTTGACTCAAAGAAATATGCTCAGGAAAATTATGTAGCAGACCTGATGCTCTGTACTATAAATCTTTTTTTCCCCTATTTTCACTTTACATTCATTGGCTTTTGGATCCTATTCTCAATTTTCCAAGCTCTTCATGAACCATTGTCTAATCTACTCAGTAGCACTGTAGTGATGAAGATAAAATCTTCTGCAGTTCTAAAAGTATCAGGATCCAGACTTGAATTTCAACATTCTAGTTGGGTAAACTAGGAAAAATATCTGAAAGCTTGGGAGGCAGTAGACATCAGTGTTGATAAATAGATTATTTAGTTTAGATTATATCCAAATTTGGTTTCTATTTTCTTACTTTAATTTCTTTTACTCCCAAAATCAATATTTTTAAATGCTTTGTTTACAGTGTTTAAATATATAATACCAGGAGTGGAAGAAAATAGCAGGAAGTATATTAATAAAACTTACCACATTTATTTCTAATAGAGGAACATTAACAGAATATTCTGTCAGATTTACTCATTTGTCCAAGTTATTTATTTAATGCACTCTGGACAAAACCTAGTCAAAGAGCAATGCACCCACAGTAAAGTGTCAGATCTTTGAAGCTGGTATATAAATACTTTATTTCCTTTCTTTAGCATCTATGTATGCAACAAATTTCACCCTGTATATTGCCTTTGGCAATTTTTTTAAATGGCACTATCTGCATATCTGTTGAGACCAATCTTGAATCTTGCTGATCTGGGACTTTGTTCCTGGGTTGAGGAGATCCAGATTCTATGTTTCAATAGTGCTGTCAGCCCTCAGTCATCATTTGTAATATTTAAGTTTTTGGGGTGGAACCAACAGAAAACATAATTAGAAAGGCATGCATGTTCTCCTCTTGTCTGCTTAGGGCTTATAATTACTTTAGCCACTAACATCATCAGCTTCCCAATTGTCTTTCCCAGTCCTAATGATTACAGATTTAAATTGACAGATTAACAGATTTAAATGGGCACTAATTATAGGACTGGGAAAATATTTTAGCCACATGAGTGATGTGGGTTTTGCCTCTCTCATAGAAAACACTAAAGTTTATACTGTGTAATATAGATTGTTCTGTCTTATTTTCGAAGAGAATCTCCATGTATGAGCTCAGGGCATGGCTTTAGAGTTCTACCTCAATTTGGGAGGACAAAGGAAAGCTTAAGCTCTTAATCCATCATTACTGATGGGCCTCAGAACTCTGTCATTCTGTATAAAGCTCAAGCGCCCAAATTAGGATGGAAAATTTAGTGGGGTTAAGCTGCCTGATATTTGGATTCTTGCTTTAGATATGGCAGTTCTATGCATGTTGTTGTATTGTTTTAAGTCTGTTAATGTTGCATCTTAGATTTTCTTCATTGTTTTAATACAATAAAAGCTTTAGAGAATCAAATGAAGACTTTTTTTGTTATATTGGAAACCATATTTATGATTCTTGCCTGTTCAGTTCATACTTTCATGAGCACAATGATGGCAAATAAAAGTTCATTATATATAAAGAGTTTTTCAGGATGGCTTCACAAATCATGGCAGTCTAAAAATGTAAAAAATAAATATTTCAATCAACTCCTAGAGGATATGTATGGGCAGTTATTAGAAAAAAATATTCCTAGAAATGTGAGAAGGGAATATAGACACATACAAGACAACCAGAATGAAGATAAGTTAGAAACTAAGAAATTAGATTTAAATCTAAAATTTACAAAATCAGAAAGTATGTAGATGTATTACAATGCAAAACTCTTTAAAATTCTGCATTGTAATACATCTATATTTTTCTGCATTTATAAATGGACTCTGAAATTTAAATAATAAAATGCAAAAAAAATTATAATATTTTAGAAAACTTTTAAAAGTTTTTTTTCCCTTTTCTATTACAGTCAACAAACACAGATTTTTTAAATCATTAGCATTTGCCCTGCAGGAATCAAACTGACAGTATATAAAAGAGATTTGAATGAATTGATTAAGTATAAATTAAAATTATACTTTGGTCTATTGTGAATCAGTGATTGTTCTTCAGCCTTCAAAAAAATTTGCTTTCAAATAAGTCTATTTATTACCTCAGAATGGGTCAAACACATAATTTCTTAGTAACAGTCAGTAAACTCTTGTAATACTTTCCTCTGCTGAATATGTGACATGAAATTCATTTGTTAGATATGCAAAATACATCTGACAGATACATATGTATTCAACAAGGATAGGTTGAATTGATCAACATTCTTTAAATCTCGAAATTTATGTTCTTTAAAAATTAAAGGATTTTGGTTACATTACATTTTGCTATTGTACATTGTGCATAGTATTAATATTACTAGAACTGGCTCGTTTTATGGGTTCGGCTCAAACTAATTGAAACATTGTAATGTTCTGTTGATAATAAAAGACTTATGCACTTTCTTACAATTATTTTATTGAAATCATTAGGTGTTTAATATCCAGATCCTTAGCACCTAACCTTATATGTAAATAAATATCATTTGGGTTCAGACAGAGGTCCTTTTCTGTGATGGCACACACCCTGTGGAATTTCATTTCACTTGAGATTAGATTAGTCCTGACCATGCTGTCCTTTTTCAAGACCCTAAAAACTTGGTTTTGTGCCCAAGTCTGGGACATGGGGAGTGTAACAGTGCCTGTCACTTGGTTTTGTTGATGGTAATTATGAAGCACAGCTGCTTTGTATTTTTATTTTATATGATCTTATTGTTTTTATCTATTTCATTATAAAACACCAAGTTATTTACATGAGACCGGTCTATATAAATAGACCGGTCTTATTATTATTAATATTAAAAATTATTACTTTTTCAAATAATTGAAAAAGTAATATAAATATGACTTATGTGAAGAGAACATAAATCTCAGCAAACAAGGCTCATGAATTGTCTCAATGCCATTCTAAAAATCTAATGCTATTAAATCGTTCTTCAAATATCAATATTTTTCTACCTGGTCTCAAGTGGAACATTGCTATTCAGCACCCAGCTATCCTGTAACTGAACAGATTCAGGAGTGGTGGCCAAATCATTTGGTGCAGGAGCAGGTGCATGGATCTGGTTCCGCCGATTTGTTAAGGAATTCCTGTTGAGGGAGTTGGCAGAGGAATGGTGATGGGACAGAGTATGATTGTGAGGTGGTGGAAGAGGTGGTCTCAGAGTTGACTGGCTGTGATGATTTGAAGGTCCTAGAAGGGAAAAGAGAAACAGGAAATATCTCTGAATTATCCAGTCTTTGGAAGAACAACTAAACCTAAACCTTTAATTCAAAACTACATTCTACTTACCAGGTAAATAGGGTTAGGACTGCATTTCAAAAGAAATAGATCATTTTCAGCATTTGCAAATGTGACCTGTACATCAACTGCTATAATTTGTTGTGCATTAACAACTGATTTTTCCTTTAAACCCAAAGTTCCCAAAGAGACAAGGAATTTAACAACCTGTAAATTAGTTCCATGTCATTCCAGTAAATCTAGAAACAAGACATTATCAACAGAACAGTGTGTTCTGATCCATTCTTGGAAATTTTATACATAATGGACATTTGGTGATCCTTGTCAAACTGTGTTTACACAGTCTATGAATAGACCTTAGAGATGCATCCAGAAGATGCATGTATCAAGCCTTAGACAGGTGTTTTCAAACCATGCTCATTTAAAAATTATGGATAGGCACATGATCTAGCATTCTGATTAAAACTGAGAAATTTGACTCAGTTAACTTCCTAAATGTAATATTGTTTAGAAATGCAATGTCTGCTCTATGACAGATGAAAGGCAGAATATAAATCAACTAAATAAAACAAACCATATCATAAAAATATTAGAGGAAAATAAACAGAAGTTAATAAGCTTACAGAATGTGTTCACATTCTCTTTTCTACCAACCAAGATGAATGATTAGTTAATTTTATTATGTTCATACATTCCTATATTATTTCAGTCTGAAAATGAATTAAAAGCAATATAGAAAACAAACAGAACAGACAAATGAAATATTAATTGTACATTTAATCATACTAACTTGTAATTTATAGAGAGAACAATAATTAGAAAAAACAGCATTAGCAACATCACAATTATAATGATATATGTTTGGTTTGAGAAACTTGAAAATACATTTTGTATTTAATGACTCAAATGCTGACAGAAAATCTCAGCAGAGGAAAGTGTTTATTGTTAAATTGATCTGTACTCCTGGGGAACTGAAGATCGCAACAGGGAGATGCATCTCTTAGATATTTTTTTTAAATGAATGCATATAATTATATATTTAATGGTCTCTTTAAATAGCTGAATGGTAAATCTGTGGATAACCAAATAAAGAATTAACTTTTAAAATGCAACTTGAATGCATCAAGATAAATGTGGCCCACTTCCCCATTTGCTTTAATCTTCCTGTTTGTTCTGCCTCATAAAATGAAGTATCTTATTGAAGTTTAAGGAGAAAAAAAGTCTTGAAAACTGTTGGAGGAAAATTTGGCAAGTGTGGAGCTTTACAATGGCTAGTAAGAGGGTTAATTAACTGCACACACATTTACCTGGATCCAAACCATTCTGCTCATTTGTATGTAGGCAAGATGAATGCAGGAGTAAGAAGGATTGTTGAGATTCCCTAGGTAATAATTAAAAATAAAATTTTGCTCTGTGGCAAAACTGCATTTATTTCTATGGCGAATTTGAGTGATAAATGACCTCAAGAACAAGTATTCACAGCTTACATTCAGTCAGGAAAGAACACGTACACATACCCACTCACACAGGATGTGCTATAAGAACATCTTCAAACAGCTTATATTCTCCAATATGAAGAAAAAAACAAATAAAATACATCTCTATTGGCATCATCAGGGGAGTTCACATTGTTTTGATGAAAGAAGACAACAATTCTTCAAATCTTTTGGTGACTTGACCTCTTAAGGGACAATGCAGATTAAGAGATAAAGACAAAAAGAGTCAGATAAATTTGCATTTATATTTTGGTTAATCACAAAAGAAATACAGAAAGCTGTATTGCAAAGAGATAAGTTTTTATAAAGCAATTGCACGAAAAAGGTGGTCTGTTCTATAAAAGCTTCAACATTCCCACAATTACATAACCGTGTTTAATTACATGTCCATACAGAACACTCAGTCTTGAAGAACAAAAACATCTTTGAAAAGATAAGCAAAGGAAGCCCAGGGTATATTTAAAAAGAATATTGTTTTAAGTAATTGGAGGCTTTTTCAAATATATACTTTAAAGAAGAAGAAGAGAAGTAGTCAAAATGTTCTGAAATTATCCTTTAATTTTCTGGGCCCATCCAGATTAAAAATATATTTTGGGATTTCCTTTATATAAATTATTTTTACTTATTTTGATTACACTGTGGAAAATGGGTTGAACTCTATAATTTCACAGAGTTTAAAACTGTCATTTAGATAATCAAGTATAACCCCATCACAAGAATCCACTCTGACAGATGATTGTTCATTTCCTGCTGGAACATGTCCAGTAAAAGATCAACACAGCTACACAAAGAATTTCCCATCTTTATAGTTATTGTGCTTATTAAAATTGTTGTATAAAGTAAGGCCAACATTGAGAGATCAGATTTTAGATTACAAACATTTCTAAGACAGTGGAATAGCCAGTGCTCTCTGAGATTGGTTGTTTACTTGCAGATGTTTCATTGTTGTTGTTCAGTCGCTCAGTCATATCTGATTCTTTGTGACCCTCTGGACCTCAACACACAGGTCCTCCTGTCCTGCACTGCCTCCCAAAGTCCATCCAAATCCACATCCATCACATCTACAATTCTATCTAACCATATCATCCTCTGCCATCCCTTTCTCCTTTTGCCTTCAATCTTTCTCAGCATCACAGTCTTTTCCAATGAATCCTTTCTTTGCATTATGTGGCCAAATAAGCTTCACCTTCAGTATCTGTCCTTCCAATGAACAATCAAAGTTGATTTCCTGTAGGATTGATTGGTTTGATCTCCCTGCAGTCCAAGGGACTCTTGAGAGTCTCCTCCAGAACCACAATTCAAAGGTAACAATTCTTTGACACTCAGCCTTGCTTATGGTCCAACTCTCACAGCCATACATTACTGTTGAGAAAATCATAGTCTTGATGATATGGACCTTTGTTGGCAAGGTAATGTCTCTGTTTTTTCATATGCTATCTAGGTTTGCCGTAGCTTTCCTTCCAAGGAGCAAGCATCTTTTAATTTCATGCCTGCAGTCACCGTCTGCAGTGATCTTGGAGCCCAAGAAGGTGAAATCTGCCACTGCTTCCATTTCCTCCCCTTCTATTTGCCAGGAAGTGATGAAAATTTCCTTTCTATTGGCTACATATTTTGAATGTACACTTTACTCTAACTTTATTATTGCTATGTCATTATTCTATTTACTGTTGTCTTGCAGGTATACTGAGAGCTGTACTGGAGCCAAATTCCTTGTTTGCCAACCATGCTTGGCCAATAAATAAATGAATATGAATCTGAGGCTGGATGAAAAAGATCACTACAAATATCTGGGCATCTTTAGGATGACAATATCAAGCACACCAAAATCAAGAACATTAGAAGTATATACAACAGAAGAATGAAGAAAAACTTAACATCCAAACTCAGTGGCAGAAATACCACCAAGGTGATTAACCCCTAGGTCATTCCAGTCATTAGATATACACTTGGAATAGTGAATTTGATTTAAGTTGAAGTCCTGGATAGGAAGACCAGAAAAATAATGACAATGAATTATGCCCTTCATCCATACAGCAATGTTGAGAGTCTCTATTTACCAAGAAGCTTAGGGGGGCATGGAATGCTACTAGAATACAAAATAGCTGAAGAAGAAAAAAAAGCATTGAAAGAATATCTGAAGTATGATGAAGAAAATGCAGTAATGCTAGTACACCATGACTACCAAAGAGACCAAATTGTTCTAGAAAAAATGTTGGTCAACATTCATGCCATAATTAAACTGATAAGCTACCAAATGATATAATGAAAGAAAGTTTAAAAAGTAAAAATGATGAAAACGTCTGGGAAATAGAATAATTATATATAATAGAAAAAGTGTAGTGAATTAAGAAGGACTGTAACCTTTTAAATGTAATGCTAGAAACACCAGGAGACCTAGGTGGATAAATAATTATTGATGCTTCAAGATATCAAATATAGCAAATATAATTGGTGTTAATAGATATTTTACATTGATTGCCAGCAGATTTATAGCATGAGCCAATGCCAACTTGTTAGAATGTCCTACAGGGAAACCTGATTACAATGTTGGTGGTAAGGTCTGGAATGAAAAGAGAAAGATCTATTCTTTCAAAAAGTTTGGATAGAAATGATATAAAAAAAACTGAATGATGAATTGAACAGCAAGAAAGTTCAAGGGCTCTTTTCTTGTTCTTCTAAAACAGGACAGTGGTAGGCATATTTCAGGTCCTTTGAAAAATTGCCAGCAGAAAAAGATCAATTTACTAGGAAATGGAAAGAAAGGGGAAATAAAAGAAAGAGAGAAATGAACCATTGGATATAATGGCTTATTTTGGCTACTATCACTTTTATTATTATTGAAGAAAAAGAAAATCCTGTGGTGATATTACCTTCTGAGTTTGAAATGGTAAGGAAGAGTATAAAAACTTTGCTTGGATCTTTTCAGTTTGGCAAATAATTACCAATCATTAGACTTAAGCAGGAAAAAAATTCCATAGCAGCAACAGATAAAGGTGGAGTTAAAAGAGATGGAAAAGTGGTTGAGTGACTGTCTGCTCGTGCTGACTTTTGGTAATAATGCTGGTTTGTCAGTTCTAACAGAATAAAGCAGTTAAAAAGGAACTGTTGAAATTATTCCTCTGATAAGGTCTGGTCTCATGTGTACTAGATTTATGCTTTACTTTCTCATCTTGAATTTACAGTTTACCTGTAAGTCAGAAATTAACCAAGAAGCAATTTTTTTTTTAAATAATAGTTTTTCAGTGGTAAAAGCTAAATATCTGTTTGAATGAGAGAATTATAGACTGTTATCCATATCTCTGGATATTCTGGTGCAGATGAAATTATACTGGTATGGTAATGCACTAAGGTAATTTCTGTAAAAGATCTAATAGATGCTTTATGAAGTGGCTTGATTTTATCCTCACTGAAACAGCAGAGAAGGGAGAAGAGTAACAATGCGGTATAATTGCACCAAATTTTTTTGAAGGTGTCCTTAAATTCCTTCATTTCTTTCCAAGCTGTTGAATTTCTCAACGAAACACTTTCTTAGGTCAGATATAAACAATAATATTGTCCTGCAATGAATAGATGGAGTCTATTCTAAATTATAAGATTTGCAAATGTTCTAAATTGTAAGCTAATTATGGTTTATATATTTCTCTATGAAAACGGGAACATTTATGTGGGATATTAAAATGGCCCAGATGATAGCTCTGTCATTTAAAATGAAATGAAAAGAAATTCTGGGAATTTATGCCTGCAGAATTCCACAGGCTAAAAGTCAATGGGCCTTTAGTTTATTCCAAACATCTGGCCATGCAATTCTACAGTCTGATACTCTCATTTAAAATTCATTGCTAATTGGGAAATCCATTAAAGTATTCTTGTTTTTCGTTGATTTCAAACAAACATCTGGATCCTAAAATGGATTTAGCTCCTTCTTTGTCTACATCAGCCTTCTCCAACATGATGCCTTCTAGAGACATTGGAAATTCCTAGAATGCACCTAGTATAAAAAATGTTGTAATTGATAATGATGAAATATATCAATAAAACAAACTAAATTTTATGTTAATGGACCTGGAAACAATTCTGAAAGGCCCTCTGGAAAAGTCAGGTTCTTGCAATTTTCAGAAAAGCATTAAGAGGGGAGTCACCCTTACCTTAATTCTTCTGTAAGATGGGAGCTCTGCCCCTTGTACCTTCTGATAGCTGAACCCATAAACATTATCTCATTATCCAAATAATACAGACATATTTTATTTGGGAAAACTGGTCACTCATTCCCATGTTCTAACTCCCTATTTTGGCCATTTTAACTGAGCAAATCTTACAGTATTAGATGATCACTTTAGAAAAAACAATATTCTTAACCAACACATTTGTCTTCTCACCCTTCAAAAATATGCAGCTTGAGATGAATATTAACTTGTAGAAATTATGAAATCACATTCCAACGAGTGACAATATTCATAAGAACGATGCAGAAATGATCATAGTTTTCAACCAAATATTAACTTTGTTTCCAAATTTGTACTGGAGAAAAAATGTACATGTGGCAGCTACTAGTCAAACTTGTATCCAATTTTTGTGGGGCATACAAAGACAAAGAAAGAGAATGAGGAAGAAAGAAAACCTTTCTGCCCTAAAGCTCTGGAAGAAATGGAAATAGAGTGTTCACCATATTGGATGACTGAATAGGACTTCTAGAGGAAGATGTTTGTTTGATGGACCTGCTTCTTTTATCATAATTATGTTAACAGTTTATATTTCCCTGCACTCAACCTTTTTTGGGGGGATCTCTTTTTCCTTTTTTCCATTAAAAGTTAAAACTCCTGAAAATTTGTTCCAACACTAACTTTAAATAATTATTTTTAGTGGGCAATCAAACCCATTCTCTAATTTTGAATTAGTGGTTGGTTACTCTTAGTAAAATAATTCTTCTTTACGCTTAAACTTGTTAAAATTATATCCTTTAAAAAGAGAAAAATAGTTATCCTTATATCACATGTTCTTTATGATTCACTTATAATGCTACAGATACATTTGCCCAACAGCTAAAGAAATTCTAACAGTTTTCCTTAAATTATGTGTATGATGTGCAATTGAAATATGAGATCACTGACACAGGACAAGTTATATCCATTTCTATATCAATTCTTAAACTAAGGCTCAATTTCTGCTCTGCTACACAAAGTTACTTCTTGCTAGAGTGAGCATCTCTAGAACTACTGTACACATATTAGATTATATAACTTTATTACTGCGATTTCTCTGCTTTTCTCTTAAAGTGATTTCAACTTCAGAGAAAAGCAACATTATCGAATGTTGAACTGAG
>JANHZU010004298.1:49805-61561 GCA_032468055.1 Acrochordus granulatus
ATCAATAAAAAAGAAATTAGATATATTTTTAGCATCAGAAAAATCAGAAGAAACATGGCAAGAAATTATAATCAATAATAATCATGCAGGACAACCTAGTAAAGACATATGAGGTTGTAGGATGGTGGAAAATCAAGGTGGAAACAAGCCCAAGAATGATGGAGAACAAGTCAGCCAGAGTTCAGGTTTTTTTGTTTGTTTACATGTAACAGGCAGAATCTTTCCAGACTAAACCCTTACTACTCCCATGGAACACGGCTGTCCTTCCTCTGCCTTCTATCCATCTTTTGGGCTGTGCTGCCTCTTGTCATCCCCCCACCCTTCTGCAGTGTGTTACCTCCTTCCTGTAAAACTTCTGCTTCAGTATAGTCCATCACACCAGCTCCTCACTTTCCATGGGCATCATGTCTCACAGAAACCCTTTAAAGTTATGAGTGATTTTAGATGGTGGAAACATTCATGGAAATCTAATACATTCAAGAAATCACCTCCACTGGAATGTGAAGCATGAGAAGGAATAGACTAGCTATAAACAAATACAAAAGCACTATCTGCAAACTAAATAACCATTTAACAGTGAAGTGTTCCAACCATTTAACACAGGAAAAGAGGCACTTAAAATGCTTACAGTTGTATGTCAACAATATGGAACAAGACTTAAATATTAGATAACAATCTAGGACTGTATGTGTCCATGTTGGAAAAAGAAGATTAGAAACGATGTGCAAATTATCAAACCATGCTACTAATTCCTCACAAAAACAAAGTTTTCTTGAATAACAGAACTGAAAATGGAGAGAACAATGCCAATGAGCGGGCAAAAAACAGAGAATCAGATATGGATAATGAAGAGAGCAAGGGAATTTAAAAAAATAAATTTACCATAGCTTTACTGATCATAGCAAGGTCTTAAAGTGTATAGATCATGGCAGATGCCATGGTAGACTATTAAGCCAAGTGAGGATACCAAGATACTTGATTATTCTTCTCAGAAACTTTTATAGAGAGTGAAAAGCTACTACAAGATTTGATTTTGAAGGAACAGTAGTTCAGAATATAGATGTGAATGAGACAAGGATGCTTATTATCCTCATATCAGTTTAAATTGCACATATTTTACTGTATATTAGAAGAAATGATAGCAGGAATCAAAAGTCGAGGTGAAACCCTAATAATTGGAAATACCTAGATTAGCCCATTACCTAAGCTGAACACCACACCCTTGTGACTGACTTCCATCATCACCATCCTTGTGGGAGATTTCTCTGTTTGTAGATCGTATATATCCAGTATGGTATGTTTGCTCATTTTGAACACAAGAGGCAATATTCAAAGGCAAGAGGTAATGTAACATTTATATTTTTTAGTCTAAGAGCTTAAGAAAGTTAGATTATAATGATCATCCTAAAGGTAGTCTTTACTTTACAGTAGCTGTAGTTCCATTAAGCAGCAGGGTCTTCATAACTCCAAAAGTTAATCCACAACGTAGTTACCTAAAGCTCCATGAGTTCAGTTCCTGATAGGGGTCTGAATCCCATAGAAAGATCTGTGGGGGAAAGTTCAGGTCATACTCCTCATGAGTCCCAAACACAACAAAACTGATTGCACACTGCCACTTTATGGTCAATGTAAGAAAAAAATGCTATGTATTTGTCTCCTTATGCCTTTTAACTTAGTCTATCTTTGTTTTTTACTTGGTTCCGATTTTACTCCTATATTGTATTTTTTTATGATTTTATATTTTTAATCTATAAATTGCTCAGAGTCATTCTAAGGGTGAGATGGTGGTGCCTAAATTTGACAAATAAACAGAATGAAAATAAATCCCATTTCAGCTCTGAAACATCCTTTTGAAGTACAATGACCAGAAGTGTTCACAAAATTGTGTATCAAAATCAATATATATATGAGAAATGTATACTAAATGTGCATGTATACGCATGCATATTTTTTTCAAAAATTGTAAACATATTTTTTTAATTTAAACCAATTAAGAATGAAATAAAACAGCTTGATTTAATAGCCAAGAAACAAACCCGAGGTATAGGCAATATGAAATTTCAGAAACCTTTGTACTTGATATGACCATTTTTGTCAGACAGGCAAAAGAAATGGGAGGGGCAGATCTCTGGATTGAACCTTCTCCCCCCTCCCCAATATTCTCATACAGGAAGTTATTGATGGTACATGAGTCTGTCTTCTCTTGTTCTGAGTATCCTAATTGCTGGATATTCCCACGATGGAATATATCTTGAATCTCTGACACTGCATGTTGTGTAATAGTATAATAGATGTGAGAAATATAAGGAAATTTAATCCTTGGGGCTAGTAATATACTCAGTGATAGCCAGTCATATCACAGAATCAAGAGATACTGGTATTATCTTCTGTGTTGTATTATGTTGAATATATTTTCCAATCAACCTGGTTTAATTTCTTCTATGTAGGTGGATAGTGGGCATGGCTACTAATATTATTGCACTTGGATTTTCTATGCTGTTTACTTTTCCCTTTTAAGCTAGACCTCTTCAAGAATAGTGTATCTCTCTCCAACATTCTAGTCTATTTGATATATAATATTTTATAATATCTTCCAATTTATGATTTGTAAACTATATTTTCCAGAAAATGTTTTCATAGATTAAATCTTTTAAATGTAACTACACTTTTGGCAACATTTCACTATTAAATAATGGTATCCTAATTGAAGATTGGTCATAAAATATACAATTAAAATGTGATTTCTGTTTAGATGCTAAAACACTATGTAAAAACACAATAGATATTTCTAATAGCAGAGAATGAGATTATATTTTGCAGCACAAATAAATCACAACTGAACCATAAAGGGAATATCAGGGCATCTTATTATCAGTTTCAGAAAATCCCTTTGTTTCTCCTTTGACACAATATAATGGAAAAAGAATACTTTCCCTTTCTGCACTTTGACTTTGCCTCCATTGGTTTAAATTTTTATGACACTGAAACCTATGGAAAAGTTATTAAAGTTTAACAGTTTAAAGTTAAACATATGTAGAACCAAAAAATTGGGCAGAAAGTAAAATTCTAGTTCCAGCACTCTTGTTTGAAGCCCATAATCTGATTTGTCTCTCAATCTGAAAAAAAAAATGTTTTGGCTAAAAGGTATTCTAAGGGAAAATCTCATCTTTCCTTCCCAGCTGGCAGATGGGGTTTATCTTATAGATAATCTATAAAAATGCCACCTCACTGACCAGGTGTTACATCTAACAGTCCAAAAAATTAAGGGCAATATTGTCCTACTACTTCAAACACATTTATTTTTATCAGGATTCATTTCATTTGTTTAGCCAGGATACACAACTGAGTCTGTTCTGTAAATCCACTATAGGAAAATTATCCAGATCACCCTTCTTGGCTTGTTATTTGTATATCACTTTTAATTATTAAGACTTCAGCTGGTTTCTTTTGTTATATCAAGTGTAGATTTGCTGTTTTCAGTCCAACCCACTGGAGAAAAGCTGACATAAAACAACTTTTTATATAATAGAAATGTAATGCTAATACACAACCCATAAGTACACTAAATTCAGAGTTGCCTTCTGAGAAATAAAAATTCCACCGTAGTTCTCCAGTCCCACCATGATGTCTCAAACCAGCAAGGACCCTAATAAAACTTTTCTTCTTATCCAGCTACAAAATAATCATTCTTTGGACAATGCATTTTCTTAGCATAACCTGGGTAGGATGTTCTGATAACATTTCTCCTAACTGTTCTCATTCATTTATGAGTTCTGTAACAGAATGCCTCACATTTTATATCCCCATCTCTTTTTCATGAAGATCTGACTATATGGGAGTTGGACATTGGCCCACTATTAATATAATTTAGCATAATATAATTATGCTAGTTCAGCTTTGAACTTAAAAATGCCCCTCTTCCATGTATGGACTGGGTTTTCATGGTTTTTGCCTACATCATGATTTAACCAAATAAATGTAAAGTATATAGTCTTCACGTATGACACTTGATGAGTTCATGGAACCTTCCAGGTAGTTTTTTGATGAACAGTAATGAAGTGATATACTATTCCCTTATCTCAGAAAGCTTTTTGACTTTCCAGTCTAGACCAAAACCTGGGATTTTCTGGTGGTTATTATAAGGTCCAACTGTGTTTAGTTTCTGAAATCACAGAACTTCTTTCAAAAGCATTAACAGGCAATTTACAACTTCATATATATCTTTCTAACTTAAAAAGTATTTTATGATAATTAAGGGCTGAATTGTTGGTGAATTATGGCAACACTCTGTTCAAATATGTATAATTTAAAGAATAACCAATGATAAACTGTTAGTTAATTGCTTATGAGAAATAGTACTGTACTGAATAAGGTTTATTTGCATATTAGGAATCAGGATTTTATTTAAAAAAAAACCACCCTGATTTACAGTGAGATAAAATACAGATTAAGCTTAACCCAGAAGAGAGTAGCATGAAACTGAGCTTTCCTTATAAGAATAAGCATATCCAAATACTTCTAATACTCATGTAAATGTTCTACAAGAATGCTTGGGATCAAAATACATTATGATGCAAATTCGTACAAGGTTGGCAAGAATGGGCTATAAATACATGATATTATGTGATAATAATTGAAATTCTAAAAAATAGATGAAAGTATTCTTCGCACAGCAAATGTGAAGCTACCTTATAAGACAATAACAAGCTTCTAACAGTTTTTTTATTATTTTTTAAAATATACACTAATTATGCTTAATGTTCCCTGTCGCATTAGCTTTCATGGTAATTATATTTCAAAACTTTTGCAATTAGGGAGCAGTTAATATTGTGGAATATTGCAATTATTTTTCATTGTGACATCTCTATTGAAATCTGGTGGCATAATGATCACACTGTTCAGCTAAATCAGAACTGTAGAAATATGGCAAATGAACCAATTACAGATTATTATTTCTAATTACGGATAATGCCATTTTCCATGCCATTGTCCAAGAGATTTCTCAAAGCGCACATACAACAGTGGTCATAATTCAAAGAACACACAGAAAATTCTATATAATTCACACATGCACACACATTCTATTAAAATAGTGTGTGAAAGTTTTTGGGATCAGCATTGCTTTTAAAAAATCTGAACCATAAGAAAAATCTCTAAATTCTAGGTAAACTATAATGATATAGGGCATCCTATAAAACAGAAATCTAAATTTACTTCTTGTGATATAAAGTCTGCCTTTACAACTAATATGTTCATCTTGCAGATTATCAATCCATCCATCTGTATGTATCCATCCATCCATCCATCTCACATATTGCTGTAATAAAATGTTTGATTCCCAGTAATTTTTAATGTTTTGTAAATGGCCAAACCTACATGTGTCAAATAATGGAACTCATAGCTCATGTCACTAAGTTTGCCTAAAAAGAAGCTAAATGAATTTCATGAAATGGATTTCTCATTTCACAAGTCATCAGTACCACCAGGAAAGAAATGTAATTTGTGATGTTACGCCTGGTTTAACACATCACATTCCATTTAATCAGGATTTGTTAATAATACCCAATTTGACTGAGCTTCTACAATGTACTTGGACATATAAGCCCAATGGCCTCTTTCTCACTGTCCAGATAACATGAATACATGCGCTTTTTCACCTTTATGTTTTAATATCACACTATGCTTTTATTTTTATGTCATGAAACATACATCTATCTTGTCTATAATTAATTTGACAAAAGAGATGAATTTCTTCACAAATAAGCTTTGTCATCCTCTTCAATTTTTTTTCTGTTAATATCAAAGCTTTTATTTCTCCATTTTCTTCTGTTGTTCCCTTGAGATCATAAATGACACAGGGGAAAGGAATGAGCCAGCATGAGCATATGGTCCCGAATAACGTTCTCCAGTAACTAAGCTATCAGTGGAACTTTTGGTATAATTATACCTCAAAATAAAATAATCAAATATTTTCTTTATAAAGATTTTTATGAAAAAAATAAAATAGTCCTGAAATTATATCTTTATCATCATTATATCTTTAATTACGTCCAGGAGATTTTCAGATAATAGATGGATGGATACACAGATGATGTATGGAAAAAACATGATTTAACTGTAATTATAATTTTGAAACTCAAAGATAAGCCAACATTAGTGAAGCAGTTTTAAAATATGTCACACAGTCTTAACTGGGAGGGGAAAATATGTCTACAATAAATGCATTTAAAAACATCAATAACAGGATAACATTCCTAGCAAATTAAAGATCATGAAATCTGAGAATTTTTTTTATAATATAAAAGAGAGTCTTCATTATAATCTAAAGAGGTTTTCTCAAAGTATGTGCTATCAAGTTGATATTGAATTTTTACAACCACAGAGATTTTCTTCATGATGATTTGTTCACAACCTTCAGGTCTTCCTACATAGCAACCACTCCTTTTGTAATTAGATCCATTTACAGTATCTTGCTTCTAGTTGCCCTCTTTTACCCTTTTTATTTCACCATTCCTAGCAATATAGACTTCTCCAAAGACATAGTCCTTTGCATCATGTGTCTAACATAATTTGAGTCTTATCATTTGTGCCTCAAGTGACAGCTCTAGATGGATTTATTTTCCTAGCTATCCATGGTATTCTCAGGAGTTCTTTTCAGCACCAAAGTTCAAAAGTGCTTCTATCCTTCTGCTTCAAATTCAACTTTCACTTCTATAGAGTGTCAGAGAATTTTTTTTCCTGTACAATTCTGTAGATATAGACAATTCATGGTAACTTACTGTCTTCTCCATTGCTACTCTATCAAGTACTTTTGTGCTGCATAATTCTTGACTATTTTTCTTTACTATTGATGGTTGATCCTAAAAAGTAGTAGTCATCCATCACTTCAGTAATTTCACAATTCTAGGTTGTTTGCTATACATGTTGACATTAATTTGGTCTTCTTTATATTTAATCTTACTCTCATTTTTTAATTATGTTCCTTCTTTCATTATTTGGCTTGAAAAGCATTTCCTTTTCTCAGAGTAGCGTCACTGACATATAGCGCAGATATTTACACTTTTTTCTATCAAACTTAAGATGCTCAAATTCTTCTATATAAAGGCTGCATAAGAAATAGTAGAATATACAGCCTTGTGTCTTACACATCATAGAGTTGCTCCAAATAGCAATGTGGATAATATATAAATTTAATATATGAATAAAATTAAAAAAATAAAATCATTGTCCATGAGATCTAATTATTATTATTTGATCATTGACTGTACTGTTAGCAAATATTGTCTTTTAAATGTTTCTCCTGGATATGAATTCATCTCCTAAGTAGCAATAGCATGATCTGAAGTGCCCAATCTCCTTCATCTCCTAAGTAGCAATAGCATGATCTGAAGTGCCCAATACCAGTCTAATTTGTTGATGCCTTAGATGTCAATATTTGATTCATTTCTTATTTTGTTGTGTTGAGCTTTCCCAAGTTCATGCTTCTTGCATCTATGTTATCATTGTAACTGATGCCTTTGCAGCTCCAGATTTTCTTTTCTTGTGTAGCAATGTTAGTGATTAGATGCTCTAAAAGCTTTAATCAAGCCATGACAAAAACACCATTAGTACTGTAAAAATCCAGAGTTCTTCCTCAGCAGCATGTTGAGTGCAATCCAACCTGGTGGACCCATCAGGCAGCACAATATTGTCAATCATTTTAGTTTTTATCTCCATATGGTTTTCCTATTAAGAAGAGGAACAATTTATCACTGCTTACTGCCATGTGTTATTAAATGATAGTTTTGCCATTGTCACTGAAGTAATCAACTGCTTCCAGCACTTTCCTATGCCTAATATAAGTCTCTCCTTTCTTTACATTAGCAACTGTGATGACCTTTATGCCTTTGGTGACTCTGTAAGGATTATAAACTATTGCATAGCCTATCCCTCCTACAATCCCCAGGCACGATGAGGTAGCACAGCCGGATTTGAGGCAACTGATCAAAGTTATTCTTTTGTGGATTGTAATAAAGAGATGTATGAAGATTCTGCTCAGAAAACTATACTCTACCTACAGGAGGATTATTTGAACAGGTAAACTAATTGCCTGAAGACATAGGAGCCCAACCTCTTTGTTTGTCTGAAACAAAGCCCAGAAGAGTGATTTATTGCAAGTCACAGGAAGGCAATTGGAAAATTCTTTTCTTTTCTGTGGGCCATTATGTTGTAGTAAGTTTATGGAAAAAAATATGGATATAAATGAAAAGAATATCAAGTTCCTGATATATACACTCCTAATGGAGGATAACTGAAAACATAGAAATCTAAAGCAATGAATTGGGTTGAGATAGAAGTATAATTAGCACTTCAATATGCTGATTTCTCATAACTACTGTTCATATGAACTGTAAGGATCTGGATACAAATTATGTAAACTCGTGTGAACTATATAAATCTGGATTTGATACTGTTGATATGAGATACTACATGACAAGGACTGAAACAGAGATCATATTTGATATTTGTCACCACTTTTAAATTTCCAATGATGTGTAATCAAAAAGAACTACATAGTAGCCATCTATCTGCCTTTTCTCCAAAGGCCCTGGGAAGACCTAAACTTGCAGCCTTTCTCAAGAAGGCTATGTTCCATTATTAAATAATAGTAATAAAACAAATAGTTGTGAATAAAAAATCAGGGTATCTTATTTTCACAAAGTCTGCATTGTCCAGCAAGTTCTGGAGTTGCAGGATATAGAATATTACATAAATAATAATTAAATACATCCAAAATTCTCTGATAGTTTGATGCATTCCAGTCCTTGGCATTGGATTGACACTATTCAAACCATTTAAAGTATTTTTATTGTAATGTCTTGATTGAAAAGTCAGTTGAGTACTATATTATTTTTTGAAAATGTTCCTTGTCCATTGCGTTCATACAAGTGTCATTGCTTTAACTGCCAGCTTACTGACATCCTTTAATTGCTTATCCTTTATAATGATTAATTTTTCTGAAAGATATAGTGAGATTTCAACCTGTCAAAAGTGAAAATGAGGTACTGTACAATGCCATTCCAAAAATATTTTAAAAGTTAGCTGAAAAAATGCTTTAGTGGTGATTTCCCTAACAGAACTTTAAAATTATGTTTAAAATTAATGCAGCATTCCAGGCATTTTATCTGCCCTGCGACCTCACCTTCCAAATATATTGCAAGAGGAACATTATATTTAACTGTTGCAAGGAAAAAGGAGTGAGGAGAGAATGTCGTATATGGATCATATCCAGTGTGACCCAGCAGGTTTTAGGAGAAGCTTAATATGTATTTAAGGTTTATCAGACCTTATTATAAGACTGCATTAAAAAAACCAAACTGTCTGAAATACTAAGCCAACCCCTACAATAGTAAATATCATGATGTAAAATGCAGGCATACTCTTTCTCCATGTACAAAAAGTCGACCCAGGGAGACTGGTTCTCTGATTCCGCATAAAGTACCTTTAGTCAAAGGAGGAGTTGGAGTCTATGTGATTCAATTATTAAAATCATTCATAGATAGAAAGACAGACTGATAGACAGACAGATAGATCTTTGACAAATGCTTCAACTGCAAAGTGATTTCCTGATGCAACTATCTGGAAATTACATGCTGGCTAGAAAGTTTTATAGCTGTGCCTATTAAAGAAACAGTAGTTACATGCATATGGGCTCCAATGATATGAGGAATAATAGCTCTCTGGTCCTAGATGGTCTAAATATGACTGGATAGAATGTTGAAATCCAGTATTCCAAATTTTCCAAAATATTATCAGTTTGACATTTGTGGCTACAGCTAACAGCTTCACTGTTGCAGAAATGATAGCATCAAAAGCAGACAATTTGACTTGTGAATATTTGGGGTATTTTTTGAGGTAAGTCGCATACACATAAACACAGGACAGGTTCCATTTCAATAAAAAGACAGAGGACTTTTGGTGCTTGGTGTAGAAAAGGTAGTGATACAGCTCTTAAACTGATTCAAAGAGAGAACTGATAGGATCTGTGAAGAATAAAGTCAAGAAAAATCACCTTATAGTGCATAGTTGAGAAATAAAAGTAATTGATCAAGAAGCCATAGAGCCACAAGGAAAAAGACATATGTCAGATAAAATTGTGAGCCACCCAGGGTTGCTCTTTGTGAATTGGCAGCAAATAAATTCAATAAAAGAATCAGATAAAATTATGTAAAACTGCTTATATGCAAATATCAAAGGGCAGTAATTCAAAATAGGACTTTTAAGAATTTGATGTAAAGACAGCATAGATAAAGCAAGTATTACAGACTGATCAGGAAAGTTCTTGAATAGTGCAACAAAATGCCAATAATTGGGGTTGCTGGAAAAAAGGAGGCATATTTGATTCTTGAAATTAAATTAGCACCATTACCTTCCTTATGGATTATTGAAAAGTTTTGGAAGCTGGAATATTTACAGTACAAGAAGCCACAGGGTAATGGACTACATATATTGCATCTTACATACAAGCTACTAGGGACCCTGATATCTCTATGTCTTCTTGAGTATGCCTAATGTATCTGGATTTGATAAGTTTGGATGGCGTATATTCAAGAGGGTCTTTCTTTATTCTTATTGTAGTTAGAAAGAAAGAGGACAAAGAGAGCAAAAGGAAAAGGGAATACACTGGAACTGCCTATAATCTCTCTGGGGCAGAAGTAGAGGTGTTTATTAATATGCCGCCGAGATCCAGAGACTCTCGGCAGCTAACAACACTAAAAACAAACAATTAAAAACATTTAAAAACAAAAATAAAATAAACCCATTAAAACAAAAAAACCCGGCAGACTAGTGAGTTGGGCTAAAAAGATTTCATACATAAAAAGGGGGCTGAGGGTGGCTAGGAATCCATCAGCCACCTCCAGGATGATTATGAGCCCTCCCCGGAGCCCCAGGCCATCAGGGAGGGGGCAGCCCTCAGCTCGAGGGGCAGGATGTGCCATAGGGCAGGAGCCACCGCAGAGAAGGTTCTTCTCCTAGACCCCGCCAGCCGAAATTCCTTGGCCGATGGGAATCAGAGAAGGACTCCTCTGCTGCTTCTGGTGGGCCAGGAACTCCCCATGACACGGTTCCTCAGATAGCCTGGTCCCATTCCATGAAGGGCTTTGAAGGTCAGTGTTAGCACCTTGAATTGTACCTGGAAGCAAACTGCTAACCAGTGTAGCTCGCTGAACAAAAGTGTTATATGGGCCGATCTATTGGCCCCTAAAATCATCCATGCAGCCGCACTCTGCACCAATCTCCAGATCAACCTCATCAGCTGCAATCTCTGGATACTCTTCAAGGGGAGCCCCATGTAGAGCTCATTACAGTAGTCCAGGATTGAGATGATGAGGGCATGAGTGACCTAGTGTAGGGACTCCTGGTCCAGGAAAGGGAGTAACTGGAGCACAACACGAAGCTGTGCAAAGGCTGTCCTGGCCACGCTTGCTATCTGCTCTTCAAGTAGAAGTCGCAAATCCAGGAGAACCCCCAAGTTACGCACCGGATCTATCCAGGGTAGTGCACCCCATCAAGTGATAAGGATGGAAATGTCTTAGGACCCGGACCCTCTGCCACCCAAAGCCATTCTGTCTTGCCAGGGTTCATCCAAAGTCTGTTGTTTCCCATCCAGCCCCGAACAGCCTTCAGGCACTGAGTCAGGGCCAGGACAGCATTGGGTCACCTGGGAAGGAGATGTAAATCTGAGTATCATCAGCATCCTGATGATACCTCAACCC
>JANHZU010004298.1:113647-124207 GCA_032468055.1 Acrochordus granulatus
GTCACATCCACAGCTGAGCATCCTTTCAGCTTTGGCCCAGCCATTTCACTCTTTCTGGAGCTACTTGTAATTCCTTCAGATGTGAGACGCTCATCTTCTGGTGTCCTATATTTTAGCCTTTTGTTGCTGTCAGGATACTGGAGTGAGTTGCAATTTCCTTCTCTGGTGGAGTCCTGTAGCTCATTTTCCACTAGATATCCAGGATCCCCAATTACATCTTGAGCGGTCCTTGTTAACCCGGGTGACAACATACTGAGTCGGTATGGATTTCTGTAATTCTCATATTTTTATAGGTGGGAGACACTGTTCATCTGGCTCCTCTCATGAGACCTGTCCAGTATGGTTGAACCTCTGGCAGAGCTCTCATCTTCTTCAGAGAGCACAAGCCCCCCAACCACAGCAAGGTGGTGCCTCACTGGGGGGCACTGTCAAATAGCCTTTGGTAATTTTACATAAATTTAGTTACATTGCATAGTGGAACATTTGTTATGATGATGCCAGGTTGTGTAATTATAAATTGGGTAATAATGCATAAATTGATTGTTACAGTTAGCTAATATGCTCTTATAAAATGATCCAATTCAAAGTTCTAAGTCTTTGATCTTATTTGTAAGTTATACCAGTGCTCATGTAAAATCAGCCTGTTAATGAATTCTAACTTCAAAAATTGCCATTCCAGATAGCTTTAGGTGTTTTAGATTACAGCTAAATTTTAGACACATTCCTTGTCATTGTTTTTATTTTAGCTGAGCAAAATTTGAAATTTGAAATCCAAAACACTATATTGCAATTACTGTGCTGCTGCTATTTGTTATACTATTAATTCACTGCTCGTCATATTCAAAAGAATTTTGAACAACAGTTTTCATGGTAGATATACTGAATCTATTGGGATTCAATACATCATATGTTGAAATGCTTCACTTAGGCCTGCTTCATGATACAAACCCAGAATTGTTCCATACAATTAAAAAATGGCGAAATAGTGCTTAATTGCACAGTAACTGTACTTTGTGTTTACAACTAGACCTGGGAAACAACAGCATGAATACTACACTGATCCCTTCTTTTTGCTGTCTGACTTACTAAGCACTTAATCTGGGCATACTGACATCATGATAAGTACCTAGACAATAAGGCTACAATTCTAAGCATGTATACCAAGACATAAGCTCTGTTGAGCTCCATGGGATTTGCTTTTGAATAAATACATTTATGGATTTGACCTGCACAGCACTGTCACTTGAAATATTAGCTAAGTATGGCCAATATGAAATAAAAGCGAAGGTAAAAAGCAGCAATGATTAAGACAGACTTTGCCTGCACTCAACAATGGAATTCAGTGACGGAAATTGGAAAATGAGCAATCTGGGGTTGATTTAGAATTTTTTTTTTCTGCATGCTTGTTTTTAAAAAATGGTTACTAGTTTCCACTACAAGATTTAGGATCTACATCTTGCAGATGTAATGGACAGGAAGGATACTTAAGCATTTTCTCCTCCACCTGGTATATACTTCCAACTTAACATACAAATAACAGCTGCAAACGTATGGTATCCACAAAGCATTATGTGAGACAGCTATTCATCATCCAAGCTACAGAAGCTGTCGAGCTCTTTATTGCTTTGACCTCATTAAAAGCATGTGAGCCATGCACTGATGTAAATCTGTATCTCTAAATACTTTCCTCTTTAATTTTTTAATAGTTCACAGATGAAGAGAAAGGTTAAAGTCAATTAAAAGAGATACAAATACTATTATTATTGCCTGGCAAGCATTAGTTATTGGATTTGGCCATGTCACTTTAGAAAGTCATTATTATTATTTTTCTTTCTGAATGGATCCATAATAAACAACTATTTATTGACTTGTCCCTTCATTCTGGGCAATTTGGAAATTAGAAATTTTATTTTCCTTACAGTTTATGAAGACTAAGTCTCTGTGAGTTAAATAAAGGAAATCTGTGTACAAACTCTCATGTATTAATTATTTTACATGTTTCAACAATTATCTTATATTCATGATTTCATATCAAAGTCACATTGAAACACTGAAGAACCATTTTGCAATGCATCACAGTTGGTTTAGAGACCAGATGCTGCACAATTATTGCTTTAATTGTTATTTAGATGGGCCACTTTCAGACAACTTAGAGGACAGCATACTTTCTGAACAGAAACTGAACCAGCATTCAGCTACACAGCTCTGTTGTGTTATTCTAATTTGATAGCATACTTGGGGTGATCTAATATGCTGGCTTTTCTCTATTCAAAACTAGTATTGAATGTTGCTGTGAAATTTGTGAAATGGAGCATATTGAGTGAAAATATCAATGCATAGCAGGGCTTCCCAACAAAGGGAAGACACAGCAGTAGCATGGATGAGTAGTTGATAAGCAGAAGGGTACTAGGTTACCATTGGTCCTGCCCTATGCAGTTTGATGTCAAAAATGTGTTGAATTAAATCCAATTTTGTCAATAGATTTAAGCAGTCCATCTCTATCCTGGATCATGTTCTCTAAGTTTCACTGCTTCTTTGATGGAGAATTCATAAGGTAAGCAAAGTAAACAAAGAATTATTTTTCTGCCAGGATATGTGTTTTAAGATGGAAACAAGACTAAATGATTATGAAGAAGTTATCTAGAGAACCAAAGGGACTAAATTCATATAGCTAAAAGTAGGTAGGATAAATCCTTTAATGTGAGTCCCTCCTTCCTAATTTGCTTGCTAACATTTTTAACTAATGATAAAATTCTTGTTAGAAGTTCCAGTCCAGGTCTCTTAAAGAAAAACACATGGAGAAAAGCACACTGGGTAAGTAGCTTGGACCAAAGGCAGAGTTTATTGGAGAGATGATGTTAAGAACAGCAATCAAAGGTTGAAACAACAGAAAAGAAGGAAAAAGCAGAAATATTTATTAGAAAGTTGGTCCTTTGTTTTATGGGGATGTGCAAACATGACAGCCTGAGTGTTTGCCTGTGTGTGGGGAAGAACATGTAAAATCCAGAGGAAATACTGACTTCTCACTTTTCAGAATGTGGATAATACTTTTACTTTCTTATAAGGATCTAGATGTATGGGGTTGATTCAGGACAAGTCAATGATTCAGGCAATTTAACAAGATTGGTATTTGTTAATCTTCTTGGAACAGGGATGTCCAACCTTGGCAACTTTAAGATGTATGGACTTCAGCTCTGGAACTCAGCCAGCTATGAGAAGTTAGAAGAAGCTGCTCTTGTCAGTTTCAGCTGATACGTCATTGAGGGGTGAGAAAGTTTAGGCAGTCTTTTGTTCCACTACTTAGAGGATTGGGAAGACCTCCAAATATATCTGTGTGAAGGGGTGACACATGTGGCATTTGGCATTTCACATACATTTTAACATTCTCAAAAGCCCTTCGAGAAGACATTGAAGCTTTAAAAAAGAAGGCAATTAAAAAAGATGCCAACAGTAGCCAAAATGGCTAAATAATAGACATTGTATTATAGACTCAATCATGAACGTAAAATAATTCTTACTATCAGTTATTTCCAAACAATTCTGGAAGACTGATATCTGCAGGAAAGGAGTCAATAACAACACTCTTAAATGTCCTCTTAAGTGAAAGAGATTCCACAAAATATCTGTTGCTTGTGTTAAGAATGCATTTAACACACTTTAAAGAATCACTATTTTATTCATGCTCATTTCATTTTTTCATCTAAATTCCTAAAATAATAAAAAATAACTTTGGTACCTTGAACTGCAGGTGCTAGTAATACTGTATCTATTACCATATTTTAAGCCCTCTGAAAAGATTACATTAATTCCAATGATAATTTAGGACTCATAATACATTCTGAGTTTTGAATAGATGTTAATCCCTATAGAATAGCTGATTTCTTGTATACTAATGAAGTCATGTGATAACTAGTAGCTACTAACTTTCTAAATTCAATATTGCCAGTGAAACAGTTGATTAAATTTTGCTAGCAAAACATTTCCCTGGGAGAAGAGCTGAAAACTAAGACCATTCACAAACTGCTAGAAATAGGATTCTTAAGAGATACTAAGACAATTACCAATGTTTATATTAACGATAACGTTTGCTGTCTTGGAAATTAATACCAGTAAGTTGTGCATGTTTGCCTTTTGTCATTTTCATTTGGTGAATGCAAGAAAGACCAATACTATGTTCTACAAATGTCAAAGGATAGATGGTACAGAAAAAAAGCATAGAAAATCATAGCAGAAAAAAGAGCATAGATGCAATAAATAACAATTAATCTAAGAGACTGATGCCATCTAAGGCCTTATCAATATAAACACAACTGTACTGTCAAAGCTGCCTTTGCTATTGCTGTTTGCCAAAATGTACTGCACCATGTCAACACATCTCAGTATCAACACAGGGTAAAGGACTGTCTTTAAACCCTTACAGTATTCCTGGATGATATTTGAAAAAACCTGACTCCTTCTGAACTGTGCTTGCAATGTTTTTCAACTTCTAATGATCTTTCTTTGATGGCTTGTGTCTTTGACAGGTTGCTTTCAGTACTGGCAGCCTCATTAAAGGGGACATCATATGTCTTCTTGTTTAAAGAATCGGGCCTTTCTATAGAAACTCCTCCAAATCTGTACCAGCTGTGATAACTCATTTAAAAAGCAAACAAAGCATGATAATATATGGTTTATTTTACATTTTTATTTGAATTATATAATGTAGTCCAAGTTTTACCATTCCTTTCAGTGATTAATGGTTACAACCCAAACATAAAATTTAGGAATGCTATTATATCCTGATTGAATTCTTCACCTCAGTTGTTGTGGAGTGATTCAGAAAAATCTTTGACTCACATATTTCTGCCAAAACATATTTGGCTGGACTACAATATTTATATGAACAAATTCTAAAGATGGGGAGCTAAATTTTCATAACTGTGCTCTTACTTTTTGCCCTTGTGTCCTCAAAAGCTTTTTTAGATAGCGAACAGATGGTTTGAGTTGCATCCTAGTAGGAAACTTGATAATTTGGACAGGTACTTATATTTATGAAGATTATGACATCATGTTTGATACAACCCCTGTGGAGATGTCTAGAGCACAGTATAATCTGATTTTATGGGATCAGTTTCAATTGTAATGGTCTGAATTCTGCCTTTCTATGATCAAACGATGTTGCACAACTGCTAGGCCAGTGCTTGATTATAATGAACTAAACAAGACACATAAATATGTGAAATGCTACTGATAGAAGCATTACAATGTAAGATATTTATGGAATTTAGAATTCAGTGCAAATCTACTTTGAATTGGCTTCGCTTCTCACTCCCATAAAGAAAAAATAACATATGCAAACTGTCATTTCAGAAAATAGTATGGTCCTTACAGCATTCAGTTTTGGCTGGTTAACCCATACAAAAATGCACTTGCTACATCTGCCTATGGTGATCCACACTCCAATATGGGACTGTTCAATATGGGACTGCCTTTAAGGCAATGGTCAGAAGAATCAAATCAGAAGACCATGTCAGGCTTTGGAAACCAGGGTCTTCAGAATAGTTTGCTTTGTTGTTCCTCACCTATAGGCAGAAATCTTGCCAAACTAAAGCAAACTACTTGCATAATTAAAAACATACTCTGAGAACTCCTAGAGAGAAGCTGCCTCAACTCTATTCCCCCCAATAGAACTATCTAAATTTCACTGTCTCTTGCTGTACTGGAATGTACTCTCAACCTCCTGGAAATCCAGACTACATTCCATCATAGATCACTGACTGAATTACTTTTATCTTCCCAGTTCTTTAAAAATCTTCCTACAAGTAGTCTTCAACTTATGACCATTTGTTTCATGACTGTTTAAAGTTACAACAGTACTGAAAAAAGTGACTTACAACCAGTATTTGCACTCATGATTGTTGTGGCATTCCAATGGTCATGTGATTGAAATTCAGGCATCTGGCAATCAACGTACTTGCAATATCTTAGGATCATGTGATTGCCATTTGTGACATTCCAAGGAGGTTTGTGACAAACAAACTCAATCGAGAAGCCAGATTTGCTTAATTACTGTGGCAAAAAAGGTCATAAAGTTGCAACTCATTTAACAACTGCACTGCTTAATAAGAGAAGCTAAAGTCCCAATTGTGGTCATAGGTTGAGGACTACCTCCTCAATCAAGAAAATAGCATCTTTAAAGCAGTAAACTGCAAAGGAGAATCTGTCTCTATATGACCCTGTCCATATTTTAAGATGTATAGAAACAGTTTTTATTGTCTGTTGCACTGTTCTTTTGTTCTTTAGGAAGTTTCTTATGTTAAAAATACTAGAATGAGACTTTCACTAATGTCAACATACTCATCAATATATATTGGGTATTATTTTTCAATGGTTAGTTTAGTTAAGTTTGGTATGCTACTGAACTCTTTTTACTGTGATATTGCTTTAATGTTTTATAGCATTTATATTGTGACATAAACGGTTTTATTTCTCTTATATATTGCTTGACTCTAACAATGACAGTGGGCTAAATATATTGTGGGCACCTGCTAAAAAAAAGTTATTTAAGAACTCAAAATGCCACTGCTGAAATTTATACTGTATACTTTGGTTTGTGTCCAACCAGTCAAAAGAAGAGCATATAGAATCCAGAAATTGTTGTTTTAGACAAACTTCAGTATCCCCATTTTCTATTTCTTAGACATTATTACTTTTGAAAGCTCAGCTACATCAGCTGTAGAAAGATGATAATACAAAGTCACACAACAGTTGCTCTACAAACCACAGAAATTGGAGGGAGGAAAGAAGTTCTAATCCTGTTCGGAGCATCAAAAGTCACTTGCCAGCCAATCTAATGTTCATTAAATGCCAATGCAATCACACTTAGTGGTTTATAACAATCAAAATAATATGCATCTATAATGTCTTTCAGTTAATATGTTGCTATCTGATTGCTCTGTCGATCATTTGAAAGGTGAACTGTAAATAGTAAAAACTTCCCCTCTCAGCAGTATAGAATAGATAACCTTGTTAAGTGAAAGTAAGAAGAGTGTTTAAGAAATTATACTAGATAGCCCTGCTTATCCATTTCCAGAACCCACAGTCAGAATGTTGACATCATATAGGACAATCAGTGGCATATTTATCCAACACAGCGAGTCACAGTAAGCAGAATAAAACCCTTATTAGATCATTTTATGTGGAAAGGAAAGGGGCAACAGGTAAATATTCCTGATATGCATTTTTCTTTGCTATCTAATGAGCTAAGGTCCAAAGGGTTTAGTTGGCTCCTCCACTGTAGCTGAACTATCACAAAGAGTCTTGCTTCTCTTCTCCCACTATTAAGTACAAAATAGCAAGCTGGACATTATCTATGAAGATCTGTGAGTTCTTATACAATATCACAGTCAAATTTGATTAAAGATTGCTCTAGTATATTATGAGTAGGAGCTGATCTTGTGTAATCCACAGCTTAGCTTGCTATCAGGTGGGAAGATAAAGGAGGCAGCTAGGTAAGTAAATCATCATCTCCTCCAACAACAAATCTGCAAATATTTGTGAAACATTTCACAATGTTGAAACACTTGATTTGTGAAATCCCAAACTTAAAATCTGTGTATTTGTGTGTGGTTTGGAGAGGAAAAGAAAAGCATAACATTTGCACTGGTTAAAAAAAATCAAATTTATATGATTCTGTAGTTTGTCAGTAGTTTAATACATAATCATTAATAAATATTATTAATGCATTATTGACTTTATTAGTAAACTAATTAAAGATGTATTTAAAAAGAATTTTTACAATACTTCCTGATAAGACTTGCAACCTTTCCACACAGCAGAATGTGCAGAAGAAACAAGAAAATTTTCATCAATACTGATAACCAAATCAGATAATAAAGAACATTTTACGATAAGAGCTCTTGAATTCCAAAGTATATAGATGATAGGAGAACAGATATGATGGCTTAGTAAATCTCAGGACAACCTTCAATATATTTTCCATATTGAGTTGGAATAGCAGAGGGAGATATTCAATGCACATTTGGTTGAAGGTGTCAAGATCCATGAAGCAATGTCTGATAAAGCAAGTTTCTACTTCTGGGGTGATTTTACAGTGCACTTTGTTAATGTGCTTAATAATCCCCTTCAAATCTCCTTGCTAAATGAAAAAGCCACAAGTGAAGCAAGCAGGGACACTAGGGAACAGGAAATGTGTATGCACAGTAATCTGAACTCTCAAAAAACTTAGGAATTTGTATTCAGGCATCATGTCTAAGCCTTATGGTAATAACTAATAATTGCACAGTCCTATGTCAAGATTATTGCTGTTATGCATTGACTAAACACAAAGAATAAATGCCTACAGCTCGTGCTTATTCAAACTACTGCTACACTCTAGGAATCAGCCTACAAAACTTGGAGGACTAAAATGTATTTGAATGTATTTAAATAACTTTATTTTATTTATAGAATTTATATGGCCTCTATTTCATATGATGACTCAAGGCTGCTTACCACAGTCAATAACCGATCAATGGTTAAAAACAAAAGTTCTTTCCTTGAGGCACCAGACCAACCATCTTAGCCCAATGCTTGGGGAAAAACTTAGGGCTTCACAGCTCTCCAGAAGGCTAAAAGTGTAGAGATCCCTCAGATTTCATGTGGGAACCTGTTCTAAATGGCTGGAGTAGTTATTGAGAAGGCATTCCTTGAGGACTCATCAAATGGCAAATTTAAGGTTGGAGACCTGGATCATGCCCACTTTATCTAACTTACTTTCAGGGAAAGGCAGTTCCACAATAACATAATTTTATTGTGTTTTTATCCATTTAGTAGATTTCTAAATGAAGAACAATGATCTCCTTTTTTCCATTATCACTAGACAGACCAGAAATTTTAATATACTGGGAGTCACAGTACAACATAGATAACAGAAATGTATGAACAGCCCATATAAAGTCCCAAACATTGGCAATGGTAATTCATGATTTTAACCTCTCATGGATTATTGCTACTTGGTCTACGTGGGGTTTCTCTGAAGACAACTTGAAGTCTGCAGTTAATGCAAAATGAGGTGATACCTGTTATAGTACAATAACATACATGCTCCAGGAACTGCAGTGTTACTAGTAGGCTTTCTGACTAATTTAAAGTTCTGATTATTAGCTATAAAGTCTCCTATGGTCCTCATTATTTTCAGAATGTGTTTCAAGTAGATTCACCCACCAAATATATGTCAGGTAAGAAAGCTCAGAGAGGTCTCTACTATGAGTCCTGGAACAAAGATTTCTGGAATAGTCTGCCTCCCAAGATTACAGTGGCCCATTTCCTGTTGCAGTCTATGTGGAGCTATCCTTGAATATCACCCAGGAGTTTCAACTGACCCAAAATGCATCTGCACAGGCATAAGTAAGTAAAGCATTTGTTTTCAAGATGTGGGAAACCTTCATAATGAAATACCTTCTTTTTCCTCCAGCCTGACTAAATAGATGAATTATAAAGCATGAAAAAAACTGACAAAAATATTATTCACATGAAGCTTACATGATTATGTTGTGTTCTACAGAACTCTAGATTTGTTTGATAATAACACATTAGATAATAACAGTCATAACATAAAAGGACAGAAGAGAGTGAATTGTTTGTCCACAAATATTATTAACTGTGATAATATGATCATAAAGGCTAGTTACTTTCCTATTTATGGAGAATCTTTAGATATGATGCGCTCATACATCAATGAACAATAAGCAGTTTAGGAAAGCTGAGATAGTTCACTAAAGCAGGATGATTACAAACAGACATTTTGCCAACATATTAGTATTTCGCTGCTTTCTAAACTTCCATTTCAAAGCACACAATCGCTGCTTTGAAGAAACTGAGATAGGCCCACTTACAGTCCAAAATGTTTTATTAGGTCATTTCTCTGATGTTTTTGCCTTGAATGTCACCAGAGAATATATTAGAAACTCTCTCCTCTTTTCCCATTTTTTTAGTTTCAGTGCAACATGTTGAAACTGACTGGCTTGTCTTGGGAAGAAGGTTGACACTTCCTGTAACTTAATAAAGCATATTTTAGTGTTACATCTTCCTGACTAAAAACAAAAAAACCCACAATAACAACGTATTTGACATATTCACATAGAAAAGTAAAAGAAAGTATATGACAAAGTCAGCATATGAACATGTGATTTTATTTCAAGAACATAACTAGATATAAAACGATATATTTGAAAAGAAACTGCATACTAGTTGTATCATAAATGGTTTTGATCATTTTTTTATAAACTAAGATGGATTATTTAGATTTATTTATTTTATTGAATTTCTATGCTGCCAAAATCTGAAGACTCTCAACGGCTAACAAGAAACACCCATTAAAAAAAAATTGAAACATTAAAATAAAAATAAAAAACCTGGAGGAACTAGATAAAAAGTATCTCACATGTAAAAAGGGGGATGAGGATGGCTAATGATAAACCAGCCACCTCCAAGATGATGAATACCCCCTGGAGCCCCAGGCCAACTCGCAGAGCCAGGTCTTAAGGCCCTTCTGGAAGGCCATCAGGGATGGGGCAGCCC
>JANHZU010004299.1:0-12274 GCA_032468055.1 Acrochordus granulatus
ACTGAAAAGGGTCCAGAAAGTCCGTTTCCTCCAGGATCCTCTGCAGCTGCCAGGCGACCACTTTCTCAATCACCTTGCCCAAAAAAGACAGGTGGGAGACTGGCCGATAATTATCCAAACAGGTGGAGTCCAGCAATGGGTTTTTTTAACAGAGGGCATAAATATGGCAGTATTATATTTTTATTGCTTGTGTTAGTTTTGTAGCGGGTTGAATGGTCAGGTACTTTTTGATAATGTTGCATGGGTATCCATTTTGTTGAAAGATGTTGTATAAGTGGTCTGTTTTCTTTTTCTGGTGTTCAGAATTGTTGCACTATTTGTGTTCATCTAAATAAAGCTCTTACACAGCTTCTCTTGTGGGAAGTTGGGTTGTTAGTTTGGTAGCAGAGCATTTGGTTAGTGTGGATGGTTTAATGATAGATTTGTATTTCTAATTTGTTGCCATTTCCTTTGCTGATATGGATATCTAAAAAGGTAAGGTATTGTTTTCTTCCCTTGTGAATTTTATTCCTTTGAATATATTGTTGATTGTTTCATGTGTCTTCTCATGTTGTTCCTTTTTTATTATGACCTTAGGTGTAATTTCCATACTGGATCCATACTTTTGGTTGGATTTGTCCAATATACCAACAAATCAGAGGAACATCCATGGGATCACCATTCTCAGGATTCATAGCAGAGACTGTAATGAAACATCTAGAAACTATAGTTCTCCCAAACAAAAGTATGGATGGGTTTCCCCCAACCCCCCGCAACATATATTACTTAAAACTGTTTAAATGGAATTAGTGCAGTGTAGTAGATAAGGTGTTAGATTAAGAATATGTTCAAGTCCACTCTCGGATATTGAAGTTACCTGAGTATCTTTGGCCCGGGCCATCTCTCTCAGACCAGTCTATTAACAATGTTTTTGTTATAGGGTTAGAGTAGATAATGCTATATTTCTTGAACTGCTGGTAGAAAAATGGGATTAAAAATCAAATAAGCAATGAAAATAAAAGAGGTTTGTAGTCTTTTAAAACTCATGCTCTACTGTATAATGGATGTGTTAATTTTTAAGGCAATGCTGTGGGTCTCTGGATTTTAATATGGCTTCCCTTTTGAAAAAAACAAATGTGATCAAAGAATAATTTATTGGGTCCCTCTAATCCTTTTGCTGTCACTTAGTCTTTGGCAGCTGTAAACCTCACTTCCTGGCTATGGAGCTGATATTAAATGCTATAGATGTTTCCAACACATTCTCCAGAAGTTTATGGATTCCTTTTTTTCGTTTTGTTTTTTGTTTTGGCTGTTCTTCTTCCCAGTCTTCAATTTACACATTTCTGAATGCCATTATCTTTGGACACTCAGTCTGGCTAGACCTTACTTCAAACTTATTTGAATTATGACAGTCCCATCATCCTCTATCTTGTGCACATTGGTATAGTAATAATGTAAGGAATAAGGTTAATACTTTTGAAAGACTATGAAGTTTTACATAAATGCTTATAACTATTCCACTATACTACCGATAGACAACTCTGATGAGATTTCTTATATCTTGTTACTCAAAAATCTTGTTTATACAACATTTTCCTATTTTATCTTCCAGGATTTGGCACAACTACACCAATTACCAGAACAGGCAAACTTTTTCTGATAGTTTATGCCCTTTTTGGCTGTGCAGCAACCATCTTATTCCTCAACTTATTCCTGGAGCGTCTGATTACTGTTATAACATATGTTATGAAGACTTGCCATGAAAGGCAACTAAAACAAAAAGGTACACTTCCTGTCCAGCAGGCTGGGAGCAATGAAGTGAGCAGCTTAGTTGGATGGAAGCCCTCTGTGTATTATGTCATGCTTATCATGTGCCTGGTATCAGTCATTGTTTCCTGTATTGCCTCTGCTATGTACTCAGCAATAGAAGGATGGAGTTATATTGATTCCCTTTATTTTTGCTTTGTGACCTTCAGTACTATTGGTTTTGGTGACCTGGTGAGTGGTCGGAATGCATACTACAAAAATCAACGCCTTTACCAGTTTGGCAATTGTATTTTCATATTCATGGGTATATGTTGTGCCTATTCCTTATTTAATGTGATTGCCATTGTTATCAAACAGTTTTTAAACTATATATTAAAGAAAATGGGCAATACATCTCATAAGTCCCGAAGAAAACTCTTCAGGTCACAGAGGAATGTTGTGATGCCAGGGACTATGTGGAACCAGCATAACATATCAGTTGAGTCAGATGGTGTCTTTGAAACTGACACAGAAGGACACAGAATGTCTGGTGAAATGATCTCCATGAAAGATCTCTTAGCTTCTAACAAAATATCACTTGCTGTTATGCAAAAACAATTGACTGAAATTGACTGTTGTTACAGACCCCCAGGCTCATCTTCTGTGCCAAATGGATTTGCAGGTTGTGTAGGTGCTTTGGGAATTATGAATAATAGGTTGGCAGAGACTAGTATTGATAATATTGGAAAATGTCAGTAAGTGTGGATTAAGTCACAAAGGCCAAGTTAACTAAGCAAGGTGATTTTCAGAAGAGCAATCAATAGTTTTATTGCTGGCAGAACATTACGATATGTTGCCTTTTGCACATAACTGTCTGTTCTTGCTCAATGGCCCTTGCTGAAGAAGATTCCAGTGGTATCATTTCATGCGGCCACACTTAAAAGCTTCAGCAATATGCGTCAAAGGTGCAAGACAGTAAGTGACAAAATTCCCAAGTTAACTTTGCATTATCAGTAATTTAGTCTTACAAGCTGCTGTGCTATCATATCAGATTCAGCAGAGTGCAAGTCCTGGTCTGAGTCACTCTTTCTCCTTGAGCCAGTATGGGACCTTCCTCATCCCACATCACTGAAACAGCTGAAACTGCTGCCATTGACTGCTTACTCTGTTTGTCATCCTTCTTTTGTTTAACTGCTTATGTATCATCATTGCTTTAGCCCAAAGTTCTAGCATAGCAATCAAGAGGGTTGTACAGCAGATTAGAAGCCCCTATGTCAACTGTATTTTTACATTAGATGGCATGTACAAACTAGTATTTGCTCTGTATCAGTCAGAACCTGCTCATGGGATCTACTGGCAGACTATGAAATTAATTTCCCTTTCAAGTAAAAAAACTTACTCAAAAGGCTAACGTATTTTTTTAATTTATGTCACAGAGAAACTGTTATTTGTTAAACTTTCTTTTTCAGATTTCTCTGTAAAATTATATGTTTCCTGGGATAAATGTAAACATTTAAATACTAGCCCAAACCCATAGATGCTGTGCATCAGGAAGTATTCCATAGAAGAATAGTTGTGTCAGGAAATGCAGTTAACATCAGACAAATCAGAGAATGAGATTTAATAAATGCACAGAAACAGACATTTGCTTTTGGATTTATATGTGAAAAGTTGTTTCTGTCTCTGCTTATTCAGAGATTTGTAGTTTGACAAGGTAATATGCTTTTGTGTAATGGAAGCCTTGTTGATTTTGAGGTGGAACAAGAGATCTTCATCTGCCAAGATTGTCATTCTGTATACATCTCTATACAGACTGGGATCTGGGCTGGTCATGATTTGCTGGGAAATGCTGATGAAATTACTGCACCAACTCTGATGCATGAATATACCTGGCATTCTTCCAGGAGCATTTAGATTCTGTATAGCCGTTCCAATGGATAAAATATTGAATGCCCTGCTTCTTCATCTCAAGTTTAGGATCTTTTCCATTTCATACTTGTGTTCTCCTTCCACAATGACAGGAGGAAGTGGTGGATGATGTGAACACAAGATGCTGGAAGGAGTTCTTTAATTAATAGGGATCTGTAGAAAACTGGGTGCACTTTTGTGGAAGGCAGTAATTGCAAAGGGAAAGTGACTGGTTTGATCTGTTGGATGACCTTGAAGGATCCCACAGATTTTGTATCTAGCTTCTTGTAGATTCCGAGAAACAGACTTTGTCTTCTTCCTCTATCAGTGGTTCTTCTTGGCAATGGGTATATGCACCTGTTTATACAACTGCTTTCCCTGCTCCAGCTGCTGCTTTCATTCATTCATTCATTAAATTTATCTGCCACCAAATTCAAAAATGACATTCTGCGGCTTACAATAAAACAAATAATAAAAACAATTAAAAACAGTTGAACCTTTAAAACTAACCAACCGGACTGAGAGGGGAGCTAAATAAAGGAGGGAAGGTGAATATTAAACCACCAACCATCTCCAAGATGATGTGTCCCCATCTCTGCCAGCTGGCAGAGCCAGGTCTTAAGGCTCTTCCAGAAGATCATAAGGGTAGGTGCAGACCTCACCTCTGGGGGCAAGATGTTCCACAGGGCAGGAGCCACAGCAGAAAAGGCTCTTTTTGAACCTGTCAGCCAAAATTCCTTGGCTGACATGATCCGGAGGAGGTCTCTTCCTCTGGATATGGTGGGGCAGGACATCCCCATAAGGGTGAGACAGTTCCTCAGATAGCCTGGTCCTATGCCATGAAGGGTTTAAAGGTCAAAACCAACATCTTGAATTGTGCCCAGAAGCAGACTGGCAACCAATATAAAGGTGTTACATGGGCCACTCTATTGGCCCCTATGATCATCCAAGCAGCAGCATTCTGCACCAGCTACAGTCTACAGATGCTCTTCAAGGGTAGCCCCATGTAGAGCATGTTGCAGTAATCCAACGAAGAGATGACGAGGGCATGAGTGACTGAGTGAAGGAAGCCCTGGTCTAGGAAAGGGCGTAACTGGCACACAATACACAGTTGCTCAAAGGACTCTTTGAGCAGGAGTCGCAAATCTAGGAGAACCCCCAGATTGCATATCGGGTCTGTCGGGTCGTGCTACCCTGTCCAGAGTTAAAGTTGTTGAAGTCCCAGAACCAGGTTCTCCAGACACCCAAAGCCACTCAGTCTTGTCAGGGTTCAACCGCAGCCTGTTGTCCCCCATCCAGACCTGTACAGCCTCCAGATTGTATCTGTCTTGTACAGTCAGGGCCAAGACAGCATCACTTGGATCACCAGGGATGGAGATGTAAATCTGAGTATCATAGCATACTGATGGTACCTTATCTCATGGCAATGGATGATCTCACCAAGTGATTTCATGTAGATGTTAAAAAGGAAAGGCACATCACAAAGTAGCAGCCGTGGACTGGACTTCTCTCTTCCTATTAACACTGATTGGGACCAGTCTTGGAGAATGGAGCCAAACCAGCACAAAACTGTACAACCCAGCTCCCTCAGCCAATTCAAAAGGATACTATGGTTGACAGTATCAAAAGCCACCAAGAGATGAAGGAGAGCTAGGATGAATGCACTACCACCATCCCGCTCTCACCAGAGATCATCCACAAGAGTGACCAATGCTGTCTTCATCCTGTAACCGGGCCTGAACCCAGACTGAAAAGGGTCCAGAAAGTCCATTTCTCCAAGAACCTCTGAAACTGCCATGCAATCATTTTCTCAACCACCTTCCCTAAGAAGGGTAAGTGGGAGACTGGATGATAATTGTCCACACAGGTGGAGTCCAATGAAGTTTTTTTTTAACGGGATGAACCAGGGCCTCCTTATAGAATCTGGAAATGTCCCCTCTCGCAATGAGGCATTTATCACTGTGTGGACCCTCCTATTAGTCACCATCCTGGCAGCTTTCACCAACCAGAAGGGACAAGGATCTAATTGACAAGTGGTCAGACTGATAACATCAAGAACCCTGTCCACTTCATCAGGAGCAACAGCATCAAATTGTTCCCAGATAACTGGGCAAGATTCCTCCCTAGGCATCTCAAGTGGATCTGCATCACTCATGGCTTCTAACTGGGACTGAATCTGAGCAACTTTATCTGCCAAGTGTTGAGCAAATTCCTCTGCATGACCCTGGAGAAGTTCCCCTGAGTCTCCCCACCAAGAAGGGACCAGGTGATCTTAAACAGAGCTGAAGGATTTAATATTTAATAGGACTTATGTGGCTACCTGCTCCTGCAAATAATCTACTGCCCCTGGTATACAGTTGTTGTCTCAGGGGTTGTCAGGTAACACTCAGGTGAACTTTATATATGGCTTGAAAGGGGGTCATATTATTTGCCTTGTACTTTGTTGTATGAAAATTCTGGAAGTGAGAATAAAGGAGGTCAATTGTCCTAGGCATAGGTACAATAGCATCTTAGGGACTGCTGCAACAACTGGTTAGTTTTTTCAGCCTCACTATTTGTGGCAAGATGGTGAACAGAGGATAAGTTAACTTGGACATTCAAAAGTTGGAAAAGTGCTCTCCAAAATCAGGAAGTAAACTATATGCCCCTGTCTGACACCACACGTGAGACCATATCTGTATGGTGATAAACATTATCCAAAAACAATTGAGCAGTCTTTTTAGCAATAGGCAAACTTGCAAGGGATAAAATGAGCCATCTTAATAAATAGATCCACTACTACTAATGTGGACATATAGTCTTGGACCAGGGATAAATCAGTGATAAAGTCCAGAGACACTGTATGCCAAGGGCAGGGAGGGATGTAGGTAGAGGCTGTAATAGGCCTGCTGGTTGGAATTGGGAAAATTAATGCCAGGCGCAAAGGACCAGAGCTAGATGGTGAAGTTCAAGCTAATAGATTTATTGGTCCTGCATAATTACAAGAATTTGCCCAACTGTCTGTTGAACACCTGCAACTCTAAGATAAAGTTTAGTAGGGGTTGGGCTTACTACACTTTAGAGTACATAGAGGTTCAAGACTGATTCCCCACTTCACCCTGGCTCCACCCTTCCTCCTCCCACAATAGGTTTTCATCTTATTTTCAAATGAAAAGAGACCAATGGAGCTCTTTTGGGAATCAGTATGGCCTTCTTTATTAAATACTTTCATTAACAAGTGAGAATTTCTTGTTGGAACTGGATTCCAACTTTTAGAAGGTGCTGTAACTTCTGGAAGTAGTTCAGAAATTATGCTGAACTCATTGGATTACCTTGTCCAGTTGCTCTGTTGTGTCTGACTCAGCAGCTCCATGGACTGCAGCACACTCACCCAAATCCACTCCCACTGCGCTGGCAATGCTATCTAACCATTTCATCTGCTGTCCCTTTCTCCTTTTGTCTTCGATTTTTCCCAGCATCAAGGTCTTTTCCAATGAGTCATCTCTTCACATTAGGTGGCCAAAGTATTTGAGCTTCAGCTTCAGTATCTGTCCTTCCAATGAACAGTCAGGGTTGATTTCCATTAGGATTAACCAGTTTGATCTCCTGCTTGATTATCTTGTCCAAATCCTATAACAGGACAAGTCCAAGGATTCTATGAGCAGCTCCATGGGCTGTTCAAAAGCAGCTCCAGACCATGGTGATCCTGTGACACTGGTATGTTTGAGAGCTGAAACAATTCATTTCAGGCTCTTGTTGCGAGCTTCAAATCACAGTTAAACCTAAGCTTAATGCTGTACTGGATAAGGGCTAGCATATTTGGGTTGCAAAATCCAGATGACCACTAGAGGGCAGCAGACTAATTCTTTGCTATCATCCACAGTAGTACTGTAATTTCTGCATTTATGCAGCCCAGGTACTAGTTTCCCATTCAGGGCATCCTCTCTAAAGTAGGCTGCCATGATATTCCCGGTGATAGATTGAAACATTATTCTTGGGAAATATTGTTTCAGAGTAATCAGTTGAACAAGATAAAAATTCCAAGCAGCAGCCTAGCAGTTTGTGACCGAGTGATTACTTACTAAGGAGAAAGGACAAAGAAATCAAAGGTCTAAGGTCTAATTCCTGCTCACTTTTCCTGGATTAGTTGTAACAGTCAATTAACAGTCAAAATACCCAAGATCAATTCTATCTGCATTCTCCTACTCAAGCCACCACAGCAACAAATAACCATAGTTGTAGTTATGCTAATATTTATCTTTTCAGAATCCCAGTTCACAATGGTTTTTAAACAGAGTGTTACCTCAGACAAAAAGACATATAGTATGTATCAAAAACCTGGAAAGAGGATGGTCTATTAATTCATCTTCTCTCCCTTTGATATGGAACAGGATGAGATTTTTGTTATGCCAGGATCCATGTAGATAAGGTATTGAATTCTCTTGTTTGCATTTTGCTATTGGTCAGCAGGGAGGCATGGTAGTGCCAATGGTTAAGATGCTCAGCTTGTTGACTGGAAGGTCGGTGAACTGAGTTTGAAACCCAGTGCTGCAGTGCAACAGGATGAGTTCCTGTTGTTTGCCTTATCTCCTGCCAACCTAGCAGTCTGAAAGCATGCAAATGCAAGTAGATAAATAGGTACCACCTACTCCTGCAGGAAAGGTAACAGTGTCTGTGCATCTTTGACATCTAGTCCTGCCGGCCACATGACCATGGACGTTTCCTCAGACAAATGCTGGCTCTTCAGCTTGGAAATGGAGATGAGCACCGCATGCTAGAATTGATCATGACTGGCAGGGAAACCTTTATTGATCAGCTGGAGGGAATACAAGTTTATGGTGTTTGCTATTCTCAGTGTTTTGTGTTTGATAGAAGATCATGTTGGCCTTAAACTGCTTTTGAAGAAGTGCAGTATAGAATGGGGATGGTCCCAGTGTGCCATATGTATGACTAAAGGGGGAGAAAGGGAAACAAGATAACAGTGGAAAGCTGAGGAGTTGAAAGGTTAGTGGCTCGACTGTCACGCGGAATTATTTTGCAAGAAGAATGTTCTGGCTCTGATGCAAACCAATGACCTGACTACTGATTCTACTCACCAGTACTGAATCTGACAAATACTTTTATATTTGTGCACAGCAATTACTACAAGGGCTGTCAGAAATACGTTGGGCTCAGAATTGTGGTATCTACCCTGAAAGGGACAGAAGAGCAGAAACCCAGTTAACTGACTTGAAAGCTGTGGTAACCTTCCAATATCCTTAATGTTTCTGAAAACACCCCAGGCTGTGTATGGAAGCAAAGTCGCTTTTTCTGGGATAGTGATCACAATTATATTCTGCTGCTTATGAATTTCCTGAGGGATCTCTCCGGCGATTGTTGGAAGGAGAATGCTGGCCTAAAACAAAGAGACCGGAAAGCCAAATGTGGATGGATCAGAGGTTCTTTATTCTTCTGATTTGTGCTTTAGTGTTTCAAATAAAAGTGCTTAGGAGTGAAACAAAACATCTGCAGCCATGTGACATGCATCTAAAATTGGGCTTCATTTGAAGTATTTTATCTTCTTGTAATTTAGCTAGTTAATGAGTCAACCCAGAAAGAGAAGACTATTTTCCATCCTATGAATGATGGCAAAAATGCAACTCCCTGATTCATTCCATATAGAAGGAAGCCTGCACACTGGGATAAATTGATATTTTTATTGTTCTGAGCTTTTGGACCGAAATGGGGGTCCATCCTCAGAAAAATATACTGGAAAATATATGCACGCTATATTGATAACAGGAAAATTGGTTGTAACCCGGATACAAAAATTAACATCTCACTGCTTATATGTGATGAGCTTTCACTCTTCCCTCCTGGTCAAGGTCTTGAGCTGTCCCTCCTCCCCAACTGCTAAGGACTTCTGTTGAGTTCAAAGTGGAAAATATCGATACCACACACAAGAAAATAGAAATGGAACTGGATGAGAAGAGAAATGGGAATGTGAAAGGAAACCTGTTTGAGGGAGGATGAAGGGAAGGGGAAGGCACAAGGAAGTGGGAGTGGAGCAGGAGCTGTCTGCACTACTCTCAGCAGCAGCACCAAAAACCAGCAACAGAGCAGAAGCAACGAATCAAGAGGGCAATCTGGGGGGGGGGAAGAAGAGAAAGAAAAGGAAGGGGCGAGGCACAAGTGACAGAGAAGCAGGAGCTGCCTGCACCACTCTTGGCAGCAGTGCAAAGCACAAACCTCCGGGGGGGCTCTCGTGGTGGAGGAGGAAATGGGCAAAAGAAAAGATGCCTTCCACAGTCCCCTCCATTGGCAAAGTGAAGTGGGGTGAGAAAATAGCAACCATCAAGGAGAACTGTCTGCAGCATGAAAATAACAGTAAAAAATGGAGAACTGAAAAGCAGGGTGAAATAGGGTGGGAAAACCATAACCTTCATAGAGAACTGTCTGCCAAGCGGAAATAACAGTAGAGACAGAGAACAGCGAGGAGGGGAAAGGGAAGGAGAGATGGGGCAGGGGTGGCAGGGGAGGGGACTGATCAGAGGTTTTTCTCCCTGTGATGAAGACTATTACAGCTTAGTGCCTGATATGTGGAAGGGAGCTCTATGCATCTGTCAATGGCCATAGCATTTGCCTTCCTTGCCTCAATTGTCTCTCTCACTGTCCTGTTGTCCACTCACCCTGCAATGGTGGTCTCCGTTACGGTGAATGTATGATTGTATTCATGGGCATGCGAGGCCATCATGGGCATGTGAGGAATTTGGATCTTTGCAGCAAATTGCTGCTGCATGTTTACACAGTCTTGTGTTCGACCTGCACCCTGTCTGGCCAACATAATTGCTTTTACAGTCATCACAGTTAATGCAATATATGAAGCCTGATTGCTCCTCCGCAGGGACGTGATCCTTGTAGTGCATTACTTAATTGTGAAGTGTCCTATTTGGCCAATGTGCCACTCCGATCTCACAGTGGTGAAGAAGCTGTTGCCTCAGAAACCCCAGATATATAAGGTAGGGGGTACCAGTACTTGATGTTATCCCTTTCTGGGTCTGTATGGTGCCGCCTCAAACATTTCTTAATAAAGGAACATGGATAGCCGTTTAGTACGAAACTGCTGGTATAGGAGCCAGGTTTCCTCCTCTCTGGCCATGTAGGTGATGCAGCGTGTATCTATCTTTTTAAATAATGCAAGCACACAGTTCTTTTTGTGGGTGGTTGCTGATATAACTGACGATCTGGGTTGTATTGGTGCTTTTTCAGTATGCAATTGTTTCCAACGATCCATCATTTTGTCTATGGATTAACACATCTAGGACAGCCAACCTGTTGTCCACCTCTTCTTCTATCATAAATTGAATATCTGGAAACTCCCTGTTGATAATTTCATGAAATGTTCCCAAATTGGCCTTATGGACAATGACTAAAATGTCATCCACATATCTGCACCAAAACGATGGCCAGTACTGCTTAAATACCCTCACCTCCAACTTAAATACCCTCACCTCCAACTTAAATACCCTCACCTCCAACCTCTGCAGAACCAGTTCCACAATGATTCCTGAGATGGGGAATCCCTCGGCAACCCTTTAATTTGCTCATAGAGTGTTCCCTGAAAAGTAAAGCAAGTTCTTTGGCAAAACCTATAGAGGTCCATGATGTTGGATTTGCTCAGGCGGTGGTCCCTCTCATTGTATGATTCCTCCAGCTATAGGACTAAGGTGTCCATGGCCAGCATCAAGGAGATCAAGATAAATAATGATGTAACATCAAACACCACCATTATCTCCTCAGGTGTAATTCTTTACCCCTTTAAATCTGCAAGAAAATGCCACGCTGATGTTACTGTTGTGCTGGAGTTTTGGGTTATAAAGCCCAATTTGTGGTCCAAAAACTTGGCCAAATTGTAGCCTGGGCTGCCTCTTAAGACCAGTGTAGGCCACAGAGGGGTACCCTCCTTTGCACCTTTGCAGGCCATAAAACCTTTCTGGTTGTACTTCAGTGGGATGCATCATGGTCCATTCGCTCTTGCTAATGGCAGAGATCTGCTTTAAGCCTCTGAGGTGAACTTCCAAACGCTGGTAGAAACCCCTCATCTCTTTTTCTGGTATTGGTTTGTATGAGCTCCGGTCCTCAAGTAAAGCGAGGGCTTTGTTATTGTACTCCTCTCGTGTCAGGACAACTGTAGAAAGTCCCTTATCAGATGGTTTTATTACAATATCATCCCATTTTTTAAGTTCTCGTAAAACTGCTGCTGGGTGGGGAGAAGAGTGCTTGCCAATCTATGGATGGCAAGCATCGCCAAGATTTTTCACCAAATTAGATGTTTGTTCTCAGCACCCATTTCGAACTTGGTTAAATGCCCTTCCAGGCCATTACGAAGTCTCTGGGAGAGGTATCTCCGATGTTGTGCCCTGTCCCATGTTCAAAAGCCCCAGTTCCTCATCACTAAGTTTCACACCTGCTAGGTTGTGCACCAGGGTGGCATTAGTGGGTGATCTCCACTTTTGCACTTTCCGGTCCACAGCTGCATGTTTCCTCGCCTGTCTGCATTAAGTTATTTCCATTATGGCTCTGCCCAGATGTTTTGTGATCTCTTTGCCATCGCCTCTAGCACATTCCTCCTTCCATTTCTCAGCATGACAGTATTTGCGTGTCCGGCTATGGCAGTCCTCAG
>JANHZU010004299.1:49839-63260 GCA_032468055.1 Acrochordus granulatus
CTCAAGAATAGGTTCTCACATCCAGCAACTTGAAGAGCATAGCCCTTGGTGGCCAAGACAGATTCCTGAATGACAACTGCTACACCCCTTCCCCTGCCCAAAGGTCTTGGCTGGTACCAAACCCTAAACCGAGCTAGATACATTTCTTAGAGAGGAACTCCCCTTCCAGTGCCAGCCACATCTCTATGATGCATGCCAGATCGGCCTTTTCTCCCTAATTAGATCATAAATAAGGAGCAGCTTATTATTTATAGACCTGTCATTCATTAGCAGCAGCCGAATCTCAGGGCATCCAAGGGTCTGCTGTCCAGGGACTGGAATGAGCTTGGAGGGCTGGAATGCCCCATTGATACAAAACACCAGGGGCACCTTCCCCTGCATAAGCCTGCTCTTCACCTCCCATTACACTCCCTTCCCATCACCACTGAGTTAATATGTCCTGCCCTACATTTCCCCTGGTGATCTTTCCACCCTGACCTCCTCCCTCTCAGGGTGCACAATTCTGCCATCTTCTTAATACAGCCACCTCAGCAAGCACACTAGAGGATAAGAAAGGGGCGAAGGGGCCCTCTACAGTACTTAGCTTCTGCTCTCAGTTCTAGCAGAGCCCCACTCCAGCACTGTCCCCCACACATACAAACCACCCACTCCAAATTAGCCTCTCTCACTGGCTAATAGGGAGCAACAGTCAATTCTCACCCCAACCTGACTCTCAATCAAGGTGAGAGAAGCTCATACAGAACCTATCAATCAGCTTACCTATTAGATAAAATCATAGGGGATGGCTCCAACCCATCTCCCTCCCTTAGCCACAGTAGCAACTCTTCTATTGGTAATTCCAAGTTGCCACTGCCACACCATCTGGTGAATAAAGCTGTCCTTCTAATGGCAACAATGAGTTCAAATTAAGTTTTTGCAAGTAGACTTGATGGTTCATCCTGGCCTCAGTCCCAACTTCAGTTCTCTTGGACTTCTTAGGTATGTTAACCAGCGGTACCAGGCTCCCACCACTGTTGCCACTGATACCATCCCAGCTTAGCAGAGGGAGATTCCAATTGTCTGCACTGCACCATGTCCTGACAACAGCTCAGTTGGGCTCCTTGATACTTCCAGCCCCTCTGGGTTTGGCAGCTGATTGTAATAACTGTCCAATATCATCACTGCCACCCTTACTGCTGGTCACCACTGCTCTCATTTGACTACTGGGCTGGCAGCCAACAATGCTACGAAACTGCCTACAGTCCTGCAGTGCCCAGACAGCTGATCCCAGTTCCAATCCCGGATTCAACTCCAAACCTCCAAACCTCTTGCCAGTTCATCACTGCCTGCCTCTGTCAGGCTCATTGCTGAACTAATTGTCCACACCACCAAACCACTGGGGCAGCCAACTGCATTGTCGACATCAATGTTCCACATTGTCAACACCACTGTTCCACAGGGCACAAGAGATTCATTTTGGCTCCATCCCCGGTTCCAGGTCTCCTATTCTTCTTTCCATACTGGGGGATGGCCCACCACTGATCAGGATCCTACCCCTCTGGGCCCTCTGGGTCTGCCACATACACTGCTGAACAGCTGTTTAATTTAATTTAGCACCACCAAAAGTTGTTCTGGCTGCCAGAACTGCCACTGCCATTGCTCTCCCAGGAATTATTGTCAAACAATCAACTTGACTACTCCCCTGGGGCCTGCTGTACCAGCTCAGACATGCAATTTGGCCGCAGGGGCTCACCCTGCAGCTGTTCTCCCCAGGACTGCCAAGCTGACTTGGGTTCAGGAGTTAATACAACAGCTGCTCTCCCAAAGAACAAAGGGAGACTGAGAGTGAAACTCCTTAGAAGTGAAGAGAAGAGAAGAGAAGAGAAGAGAAGAGAAGAGAAGAGAAGAGAAGAGAAGAGAAGAGAAGAGAAGAGAAGAGAAGAAAGGGATAGAGAAGGGAACTGTTCCTCAAGACTGCTCACTTGCTCAAAATAATACCAAGAGAATCTAGAAGTCAAGAGATTCTCAGGGACTCCATATTTGGTGTCTGCTTCCTCCTGTCCACCATCTTGTGCCAAATTATATCACATGTATTTGATACCCATCAAAGTCTATTGACTAAGAGATCTGTAAAATGCATAATCCATCTTGTGATTCAAGCTAACTCTGAATTGGACAACACTAGTTTTGTGACATACTTGAAGATGAATTTCAAAGATCCTTTCAAGCAAGTGACAGCCAATTGTGAGATCCACCACTCATGACAGGTTGAGCATACAGATAAGGAATATGCTACAGAGATTCAATTGCTAATTCAAGATATACACTGGAATGAAAATTGATTGGTTCACTGTCAGATTAAATACAAAATGAATTAATTTATCAAGACACCTTAGGTATAATAACTACTTTAATCCCAATGTGCTTGGGCACTGATAGAAATCTCAAATAATTATAGGAGAAATAAGTGGAAAGAGAAAGCACCATTATTTTCATTCTAATAATATAAGTCTAGTTGCTTTTTTAAGAAATGTTTGCATTTTTTGCAATTTTACCACAAATCATGACCTGGATTAAGGAGAATATAATATACCTTTTAGTTGCATTGTTACAATGAAGGCACCTTTCCCAAAGTTTCATTATATTGTTTCTTTATACTAATTTGTGTGTTTATATTTTTAGGGAAGGAGTGCATATTAAGAATACATTACAAGCTTCCAGTGGAGGAATGGATTATGAAAATGTCAGAATTCACAGAAGAATTTACAAAACTAACATGTTTGGTCAGAGAATAAACAACAAAAAATGAAGTGATTAAGCTGAAATCTTGAGGCTATCTTCTCTCGGAATCTTTATTACTAACATTCTACTTTAGTTTGCTATGTGAGAACTGAAGAGTATCCTGTTTCATTGTTTCCTGCCCCTTTTGAGAAATGTATATATTCCTTACCATTTTTCCTTTTTTCATATGGGACTGAAAAAGACTCCTGAATGGGAGAAGAAATGTTTCTCTGTAACATCTCAAAATGAAAGTCCAATTGCCTTTTTAAGAAAGTTTACAAAACATTTTTTTTCAATTTTGTTACAATAAAAACTTTTCTGAAAGACCAGAAACCTTACATAGACTTTGCTGAAAGAGGAAGGAAATGGAATGATTTATAGATTTGAAGATTTAAAAAGATATGGATTAAATGGAAGGTTGAAAGAACTTGTATAACATCTAAGAGAAAGGAAGGACAATAAGATTGTAACATTCTGTTCAAAAGAAGATTGGAAATCATTTTTATACTTCAGAGTTAAATCCAACATTACAACAATCCAAATAATAAGAGCCAGATGTCACAAACAACTAGTTCCAAACTTATAATAAAAACAGCATCAGTCAGCTGAAAACATAAGTATACAAGGCAAGAGGCTTGTTGAACTTTGGGAGGGGGAAAAGTGGCAAAAGGTCACACATTTTACAGTGTGTTATATTGTTAAATCATATCAGACAAAATATTTTAAACTAAATATAATTTTAATAATTTTATTTTTAATACAGAAAAGAAAATGTTTTAAGAAGGAAATCCTTATGGTAACCTAAAAGTAATGTTTTTGATTAAAATTGGTATCTCGTGATATTGTTCTTATAGGTTTGTTTTTTGTTTTTGTTTCATTTCTGTTTCTCCTCCCCAGCTATCCTTCCACATGTTATCACAAAGATAAAAGTGCAAAAAAGCTAAATAGTACAAACATAAATTGTGTCAAGAAAATAAGTAAACTTTTCAAATTATATCTTCTTCTATACAAGCTGTACTATAAATATAGCTGAAGAAAGGAGAAAAGTGGGAAAAAATAAGAGGGTTTTAATATTAAAATGTGTTAACGTCATCAAATAATTCATTGTATGCAAATATGCTCTCCCTATTCATTCTGTGTATCTTCTTATTATGATTATCAACAACCAGAAGATGAACAACTTTTTTTTACCTTGTGCAAGTATTCATTCTTAATTCATCTTCTGCCATCCAAATCCTGCATGATTAACCTTCTGTTGTTCAGACTGTTGCTTCTAAATATCTTCTACAATCTGTCTCAGAATTTTCTAACAACCATCTTCCTATTCTTGTTTGGCAAATGAGACTATATTATTTTAAGAAGGAAGGCTATCAAAGAATCTTTTTTAAATTAGTCCCACTTCCTGGAGGATATATACTTCCCACAAAAGTTCAAACAGACTGCAAGAATCTAGAACATTTGTTTCTCCAAGTTTGCTGGGTCAGGTAGGTACAATCTTTTTTTCCCTCTTTTTGACTTCCAAATGTTTGCATTCCAAGCATGAAAATAAAATGCCAAACATGTCAGGTTGTCATGTAAAAATCAGAATATGTTTTACTTTTATCCTTGTCCAGTTCTCCAATCTGTACCAAGAAAATTTTGGAGTCTCTCTTATGATAACCAACCTCCCCCATGAGACTCTAGAAGCTGGAAAAAAAACTTCCTACTAAATAGATTGAATGCATGGTTAGTAACAGCAGGACCCTAATATATGTGCTAAGGCACCTTGCTTTGGGGTGCTCCTTCATCTCTTTCCTTCCCCTTCACATGGGAGAAGAAAGAACTGTAAACTCAGGGTTTGAAAATGTACAGCTTGTTCATGGTCTGGGGAACTGGGCTCTGCCGCACCCCTGATTTAAATTACCCTGTTCTAAAATATTTTTCTTTTATTCATTTGCAACTTGCTAACATTTGTATACTACTACTTCTACTGCTGTTACTACCCTGAAGATAAGGTGATATTAGAGATATTATTTTTGATCCTTTGGACTACAAAATCACCTTTTTATTTTTATGTATTAAATGTTTTAAATAGAACAGTAAAAGAAATACAAAGTAAACTCGGAAAAAAAGAGATACAAGAAAGAAGAAAAATAGGAAAAATAGGAAAGAAGTAGAATAAAGACAAATAAATAATATGTAAAGACATAACTCTTGATCTTCATCACAAGTAAAAGTGAATTTCATAACTCATCACCCCTTACAAAATTACAAATAAATATTTATTCTTTCCATAACCCATTCCTTTTATCTGCAAAACCATAAGCCATCAACTTTTTAGTCCTGGTGTCAATAAAGAATTACCAGAATTTTATAAAAATCCATCTTGTTTTAAATTTGATCAAGCAAACCACTTTTTATTCCTTCCTTTTACTTCTAACAATCTCGATCTTTAATTCATTCAGATGTTGCTTTTGTTTTTCCCATCTCAAGGCTCTACAGTCCTTTTCTGTAATCCAAGGCATATAATTAACCAGGTCATTGTCATGGTTTGTCATAGTATTTCTCTTTGATTTTCAAAGTCTTCATCAACTTCTTTTGTATACCAGTAAAAAATCCTTATCAGGGTTCTCTTGAATCTTTTCTATATTGTATTTCACACTTTTTCTTGTCAATTGTATTTCCAGTTTGAATGCCTTGTCTATTTTGTCTATCCACCATTTTTTATTTCTGATTCCACTATTTCTGCATGAAGTAAAATTATCTTCTCATCTGTAATACATTTATTAACATTTTTAGACATTGTCTTTTCATAGAAGAATGTATCATTATTGATACTGTTGATATTATGGCTATAAATTTCTGGTCCCGTTCTTTGAAGATCTCCCTTAATATTTCAAATGTTATAGTATTTTTGTCATTTTGTAAATCTCAATCCTAAAGACTAGTTGTTGTTGTTTTTTTCTTTTTTGCCTGACTTTAGTCTCTTCTAGTATCCTGTGTAAATCATAAGATCTCTTATCACTGTATTACTTGTGGTAGATATATCCTTCTGCTCCTGTTTAAATGGTGCATCAATTGTCAAAACTGATATTGTCTGAAACAAAAACATCATTCTAGGCAAAACATTAATTTTTATCACAAAATTCTTTTCAGGAATGACAGCTGTACTTTTTTCCCATCTTAACATGCCTTTTTAAACTTCATTTCATGTCTTAACATATTTATTTTGAAATAATATACAGTTCATATTTGTCATTGTGATACCCAGATATTTATTCCTTCCTCTCAATCTTAAAACCTCTTTAATTCATCAATTCTATTTGATTTTATATTTCATATTTTTCATTAACATCTTCATCTTTTGTTTCTTAATCCTGAACATACTAATGCACCAAATTCTTTCAATTTGCCCATTAATATTTCATTTCCCTTTAAAGGATTTTCCAAAACCAACAACAAATCATCTGCAAAAACTCTTAACATGTGAGTTTAACTTTGATCCCTTAGTCCTCACATTTTGTCTTATATCTGTATGAAATAGTTATATTTAGTGTTTTAAGAACCAAAATAAACAAAAAAGGAAAAATAAGGCAAACCATGTATTAAATATAAAATGCTGCAATATGCAAAGTTAAGGGGAGGATTGGGTCTACCTGGTTTGAAATTATACTTTGCAGCTTGGATGAAAAAGTGGATGTTGCTAAGAAATAGAAGGCTCATGGAGTTAGAATGACATGGTCTGATACTTGGGTGGCATGGATTTTTGTGGTATAACAAGGTCAAATTGAATGTGGTCTTTAAACATTTAAGTTAGATGGGCCATGTTGAGAATATGGAATAGATACAAACCCAGGTTGTGCTCAAAAACATGTTTGTGGCTCTCAGCCCAAGAAGCATTTTATAGGTAAAAATTATAGACAATCACAAATGGCTAATTTATCATAAGCTGACATCATATAAAATTAAATCAGAAGAAGAACTGGTGGCAGAGGAATATAGTTGTCAGTAGTCAATAGTTTTCTTATATACAATTAGAATGATTTAAAGTAGATAAATGAGTTCATGGTGTTGAATATCATAAGACTTAGTTTTAAATAGAATTGTGCACAAATGATGAACATGTAACTGCTAAAATATATGAACTCTTCTTGAAATTTGAAACAGAAGAACAAGTGAAAGAATGATAAAGTGGACTAAAAATTTTGGTTATAATCTGCAGATAGAATACTGGAAAAGTATGTGATTAAAAGGATTGAAATTTATACTGTGTTTTAAATTTAAATTGATTGAAATTTATACTGTGTTCTATTTAAAACATTTTTACTGTGTTGTAGTTTTAAAGAGAATTTTTATAAAATTATGTACCGTTGGTATATATCATCAGATAAATTGTCTAGAATGTATAAAGGCACTTCAAATTTACATTGGAAATTAAAACTGTTTGGTGAACAGAAATATTTCTTTTGGGATTGATGGATAACAGTTAGAAAAATGTTATGGAAGTTTATTTTTGTACATAATAACTATAGCAAAATTATGGTATGCACAAAGATTGAAAGATTTATCATTATCTACAATGGAGGAATGGTTGGTAAAGATGATAAAACTAGCTGAGATGGATAAATTGACTTCTTTGATTAAAGAAAAGACAATATCTGCATTTATTGCAGACTGTAAGCCTCTATGGACTTTTGCATTAAACAGAAAAATAATTAATTTGTGACATTTGATTTTGATGATTACATAGGATAGATTATAGAAAGAAGAGAGTTATGTTGTAATCATAAAATAAGAGATAAATTTTTAATTATATTCTGTATGATTTGTAGTAGTCAAAATAATTCTGATTCTCATTAAAAACTGTTTATTTTATATGATTAAATCTAAAATCGTACACTAAAAGTTTTAATATTTTCAATTTTTAAGTTTATAGTTCAAAATCTTGTTTAGTGTTTTGCCATTTATTTTAAGTTCTTTATGTTCTTAAACTTATAATTATTCATTTGTTCAGAAATAAAGATAAGTTACTGTTCATATTTTTACAAGATGACTTTTTGTACTTGTCATTCCAAAGACTTCTAATAATCTTAATATATTTAAATAAGCAATTTCCAAAAGTGATTAAAAGCAAGCTTAGTGAACTTGGTGTCCTTTAAAATGTTCCAGCCATGGTTGTGAGCTTGATTATTAATCTCTTTGCCTCCCAGCACTTATACCTGTTAGAGACAAATACCAGTGATCTCCTCATGAGGAACAGCAGTCCAAAACAAATGTGAGTAATCTCCCATCCTTTCCTTATTTGGAGAGGTTTCAAAGTCTACTCACTGGTTCTTTGGTATTTGCGGTCATTGTCTCTGATTTCCATGGAGATGTGTTTAGCTTAGGAGTCAAAATCACTCATTTTTAAAGTTTTAAATCACATATAGCATGCACATCTCATTCAGAACCATGTATTTTAGAATGCATTTTTCAGGGTAGCCAAAGGAATGTCACTGCCAGGGGAAAAGGCAAGAAGCTACTACCCACATTCTTTGTGCAGAAATTGATTTGGATTTGTCACTAAATCTTATTTCAACATCAACAGATTGTTATTATTCAACAGTCAATAGATGTACTTCTACTAGACCTGAGGGCAATGAGTTAGCATAGGAACCAGATAAAGCCCCTGTGGAACACACATCTTCCCATCTCCAAAATAGGTCCTCAGCTTGGACTACAATTAAATATTGTCTCACTCTGTCTAATGATTTGACTACACAGCTTTGTCAGTATATTACATAAAGTTCACAGTTGGTAAAATCCCTATTTTCATACATTGTATTTGTAAGTTGAAAAATTCAGAAGTGCAAGTAAACTGCAGAACAATGGTATATAGGCAAACAACAATCAGAAAATCTTTACAAAGAGCTGTTGCATGGTTGTAAAACACACACGGTTGCAGGACATACAGGATTGTTGAATTTCTTTTCAATCCATGCAAACTGGGTGGCCTTTATCTCAAACTATTTTTTAATATTTTTGATGAGCTTTCCATGAGGCAAGTGATTCAACTGTGTTAGCCCCACTAGGCAGGTCAGACCAGGAAATCAATCCCAAGAAAGGACAAAACTACTTTTACTGAGATTGACTATAATTAGAGTATCTTTCCCTTCTTCAATTATGCAGGGTGGTGTCTACCTGAACTACTGTACTTCCCAATGTTATCTTGTAGTTCTGGACTTAAAAAATATTTCAGCCCCCTTTGCCTAGTTGATGGCTGCTATATATCTCCATCAAGGTCATCTTCTTTCTCTTTACAAATTGTGTGAAGGAATTAAAAAGCTTTAAAATTTCAGCAGCATCCACAGGGTAGGGGTCACAACAGACAATATGGTAGTCGTGGCAACACAAATCAGTCCCATTCCTTTTGTTACAGTGTTATGTCACATACATTCATAAAGGGACAGGGCTTTGATGACATTCTTACAAACACCTACAAAACATGCCTGCTTTGATTCCCTTCTGGATGATACATTTCATTATCTGCAGAATTAACATCAAATGGAATCAGTTTAACTTATTAAAATGAATGCACACTCAATATGTTGTAGAGCTTCTTATTTTCCTACAATGTCTACTGCAGTTTAATTGTGAAAAGTAGAGAAAGGTAATCTTCCATGTTGACTAAGAGGGTGAACAAAAAATAGATACTTATTATGAAGCTACCAAGAACATAATGTATTTTGTAAACGTAGAAGAAGATGTCAACAGTGTTTAACTTTGCCAGGATGAAAACTGAATTACCATTTTAAGGGAAAGATTCTCCATTCACAGATAGTGCTAAATCAGGATTTTAAGTCACATTTTGGATTGCAGTAGTTCCAGCCATTTTCAGAGGTTTTCAAAAACCTTTCTAGCATCTTCTATACTGTCAGGTAGTCACACCAGGTAAGCATATAGTCGCCAAAGGTTGTCAGATGCCTTAAGATTTTTGGCTAATGTTTTTGCTTTTCCTGTCTTGCAATTTTAGATTCTTTTTTTTCCCCATTTTCAAATACTGAGTAACCATAGAGATTTCGTACTGAAGCCAAAAAAAATGCATAGGTTAGATTTGTCTTTGCCTGAAAATAAGGGCAGCATAATATGGAAAAGATTCTGAATAAATTGCTCTCCTTCCTTCGCGTGAGTCACATGCTTCTCTCCTTGGACCATTGAGTCCATATGACCAATACTACTGATTCCAAAAAGAGGCATATCCAAATAAGTCAGAATTTCTTGGTTGTTATACCCATTGTCAAAGATGTTCTTTTCATCCATTGCTATATAGAAGGAAGAAGGTAAAAGTCTACAGCTGCATGGAATTCCTAAGAATTGCAAAAATGAGGAGAGTAGTTGAAACTGAAGTTCAGGACTGGAAAGTTTTATTAATGATGGTCCAAGGTCATCAAATAAGACCTACAAAACATATAAAAGGGCTGTTATGTATAGACTGCATGAACCTAACATTTATCAGAATAAATCAGAAAACAAGTTGGTAAGCAATAACTAAATAACAAAAAAATATCAAAATCAATATTAGACACACAACTTTTCCAAAATCAGGATGTATGCTGATAAGCCAAAGACATGTATAATCACAACATACTAGAAAGAATGGAGAAGATACATTATATCTTCTACTTTGAAATATGGGAGCTGATTCCTCCACATATTCCATGAAAGTTACTAGTAAAGTTTTTACAGTTTTCTCCAAGACACATCTTCTTAGAAGCCAATGTCATTCCATCTTCAACTCAGATGTATCCACCAATACCATAAAAAAGCTTCTCCTAAAGTAAATACGGGTCATACCAACCTGCCTCTCTGGATCATCACAATCTTCTATTGACTGTTTTTTGTTTTTTTCAGGCCGCCAAGGCAACCAGTGCTTTGCTTCTCGGGAACGTTCAATATGAAGCCAGTTTTGCCACTTTGGTAGAGATTTATCCTTTATTTCTTCTTCATCCTCTCTATCTTCCTCATCTTCATCTATTCAAAATCACATCAGTAAGTTTTTCAAAAATTGCAGCTCACATATGGAAGTTCTAAAGAGTTTAATTTCAGATAAAAAGCCTTTTGTAAGCTGGCGCAGGAAAGAGGAGTGAGGGTGTATGCAAGTTCAAATTTCAACACCCCTGTCCTTGAACTTCCTATAGAATGACCTCCTTTTAAAGAAAGAAGCCTAAATAGACAATGAGAATGAGAAGACTGGAACAGGGCAAACTGGTTTACCTAAATAAAGTATTTCAGAGAAGTATAATATGTTTTGAATTACTTCATAAAATTATTTCTAGAATAAACTTAAATAAGATAGAAGTAATTCAAGATCAAAAAAGCCAGTATGGTCAACTGTTAAAGCACCAGACTAGATACCAAGAGACTGTGAGTTCTAGTCTCACCTGCGACACAAAGCCAGTTAACTCTTTCTCATCTCTAAGAAAAAGGCAATGGCAAGTCACTTCTGAAATCTTTTCAAGAAAACTGCAGGGACTTGTCCAGGCAGTCTCCAGGAGTCGACAGTGACTTGAAAGCACCAAAAAACAAAACAGTAAAATCCAAAATCACAGCACAACAAATGCTCATTTTTCATAATCAGCAAATAACTTGTCATCACCATATAAATGCAAAAAAACTCATTCTACATGTTCATGGCATTCAAAAGCTGAATAAATGTTACTGCTGAAAGTATTTAATAATGCCAGAACCTTTATGTTCACTTTAGCTATCTAAGAGTTTCTGCCTATCCAAAGCAATTTTATATAACTCAATCCTCACCAAAATCAGAAAGAAACTGAAGAACAAACAAATGCTGTGCAACCTTTTTTTTTTCTCAAATCATCCCTTGGGCTGAAAGTATTTTTCCCCCCTCAGGCTCAGCAAGGTGATTGCAAGATGGCTATTTCCCACCTTAGCCTAACCCAACTCGTACCTCCAGAAATACTGAAGTACAACTTCCATTCTTCTTCAGCAAGCTATACAAGTGTCTATACTGGCTGAGGTACAATGGATTTATACTCCAATAAATATTTTTATTTTTTATGGTTGAATTTTTTGTTTTGCATTTTGTTTGTATTTTAATGTTGTTATATTTTTGTTTTTACAGTTATTCTATTGTGAGCCACCCAGAGTCATTTGTAATGAGTTGGGTGGTGAATAAATTTAATAAATAATCAAATAAATCTAGAAAATATGGAACTGGAGAACACTGTTCTAACTTGTGGATGTTAATCAATTATAATTAGCCTGACTGAGACAGTGCATACAATTCATAAATAATCTACTTCTCTTGAACAAATGGAATAGTATAACTTACAATATGCCCTTCCCTCATCTTAAATTGAAATGCAAGATATTTACCAGGTGAATTGATGACCACCCAGCCACCCTTCTCTTGTTGATGCATCCAGGCCTTCCAACCTTTAGCTCCTTTTTCTCCAATTCGAGGCTCTCCACTGTCCCAAAATGGCTCAAAAAATTCCCTCTGGAGTTGGGAATGAAAAATAAATACATGAAGTTACAACTTCAATACTTTAAGCAAGATTCCAAAACTCATTAACCAGATTAAAATGTTCTTATAATATATCCTATTAATTGGTTAAGAGATTTTTTAAAATAAATTTTTAGAATAAGTTCTTTAAAAAAATAGGAAAATGCCTTCTAAAGATGACTAGTACTGCCATATAAGTTCCTATTACTTTTTAAAAATTATTTTCTACTTCAAAATTGCCTGATCAATATGCAACTAATTGATTAGTTGATTAAACTTGATTGAAGTCTAAATTAATATTAATTTGATTAAGTAATAGCTACACATATAATTTTTTTCTTAGTGTTTCCCATAAGTGCATGATTTGTTTTTGTTCAACCAAATTTTGATTCATTAGTTCTGAGAGGGATTGGCTTGTTACTGGACCCTGACATCATGAGCTAAGTGAGAGTGACATGTCCAAAGTAATCCAACCAGCTAAGGCGGGACTAGAACTCATAGTTTTCTAATTTCCAGCCTGGTGCCTTAATCACTGAACCAAACTGGCTCTCAGCTATTTATATTAATCTAAATATAAAAAAAAATGATAGGACACACAAACAATAGAATAACCTTCTATAACCTAAAGAACCCCCTCCCCAATGAGGTACCACCTTGCTGTGGTTTGGGGCTTGTGTGCTCCAAAGATGAGAGCTATGCCATACTGGACAGATCTCATCAGAGGAGCCAGACAAAGAATGTCTCCCTCCCATAAAAAATACGATGAGATGTAATTTACAGAAATTCATACCAGCTTAGTCATCGTCTGGGTTAACAAGGACCGCACTAGATGTTGTTAGGATTCCTGGATATCTAGTGAAAAATGGGCTACAGGACTCCACTGGAAGAGGAAATGACAACCCACTCCAGTATCCTTGTCAAGAAAACCCCATGGACAGCAACAAAAGGCTATAAGATAGGATGCCAAAAGATGTGCCCCTAAGATAGGAAGGAATTACAAGTAGCTCCAAGAAGAATGAAATGGCTGGGCCAAAGCTGAAAGGATGCTCAGCTTTAGATGTGTCTGGAGGTGAAGGAAAGGGTCAATGGTATAAAAAAACAATATTGTATAGGAACCTGGAATGTAAGATCTATGAATCAAGGTAAGCTGGATGTGGTCAAACATGAGATGGCA
>JANHZU010004299.1:79696-91073 GCA_032468055.1 Acrochordus granulatus
TGACAATTACAGGCCTCTCTCATCTTTTTAAGTGGGAGAACTTGCACAATTGGTGGCTGACTAAATATTTTTTTGCCTCACTGTAAATCCCTTTGCTATGTACAAATAGACTTATATTTAAACTATTCCAAATAAAGAGACTTTTTTTAACCAGACATACGATTTTGATTCATTCTGAGATCCAAATGGTTATCTCTTATCTCATTCTTAGCCTCACAGAATATTTTTTTCCATGTAGAAAACTCTGAACATTGGGAATCTTGCACAGTTCTGGTGCTTATCAGTTATCTGGTTCTTCCATTCTTACAATTCACTGGTGCATAACACACTACTGTCACCAGCCTCTAGATTATTTATTTATTCTACTTGTATTATTTTTATAATTTATTCCTTTATTTTTACAACTTTTTATAACTAATTTTTATAACTTTAAGTGGTGAACATGCATAATATTCCTTCCTCCTCCTATTTTTTCCACAACAACCCTGTGAAATGAGCCAGGCTGAGAAAGAGTAACTGGTCCAAAGTGACACAGCCTACTTTTATGCCTAAGGTGGGAACAGAACTCATAGGCACCTATAACAACATAGATGATACTGATTCATACTTTCTGATGTACATTTTATCCTTTTCTTTCATTGTAAAACTGCACTTCTTTTTTTCCATGCATTCATCAGCTTTACTGTACAAGATCATGCTATTTACATTCTATTCTATTAAATCTCTTCCCTTTCTCTCCGGTTCACATACATTAAACATACTTATTTCTTTCTATTCATTTGTTAATGCATTAATTTAATCATCTAGTCTTCTTACATTTCAAACTTTACTGTGCAAGATTTCCAAGTGCCATGGTCATCATCAATTCAGCCTACAAATATTGATCATCACCACCCATCATGATTTGTCAATCAAGGCTGTTACATATTTTTTTTTGTAAGATACAGAAGGTTGAGACTAGATTACTAGATTTAACTATATCCCTGTTAAATTCAGCTTGTTTATCTATTTATGTGTATGATTTATAGTTTAGATCCCTAAGGATATACAATAATCCCTCTCACAGAAAAAAGCAGACAATAGAAGAACTCACCTAACCATCTGCCCCAAATGCCTGGAGAAACAGCCAGCATTTCCTGTAATAATGAAGTAATACAATCAATCTGAGCCCATGTGTGCCATAAATGTCCTCAAAGCTCAGTTTTGCTCCAAGCATATAATTGTATTGAAATAAGATTCAGGATGTGCTTCTTTAAAAGTGGTACTTTTAACTTTTAAAGAAGGCTACATTAGGGGGCGTGGTGGCCTAGCTGCTGTGTATTGGGGTGAGCTCCTGTTATTCACCCCAGCTTCAGCCAATGTAGCACTTCAAAAGCATGCAAAATGCAAGTAGATAGGTACCACCTAAATTGGTGGGAAGATAACAGCATTCCATGTGCCTCAGCATATAATCATGCCAGCCATATAACCACAGAACCATCTTCAGCCAACACTGGCTCTTTGGCTATGAAACAGAGATGAGCACTGCCCCTAGAATTGGACACAACTGAAAGGGGAAATCTTTACTTAAGTCCTAAAACCAGCATATGCCAAAGCCATCAACACAAAGCTCATTTTCACTGGTACTATTAGAATATCTCAGTGATTCAACATGTAATAAAGCATTTCCTTCACTTCTGACCATTCCAAATCCTAATAAAGCAACAATGAAGAAATGATGGATTCTGCCTGCTAAAGAAGCCAACTCCAATAATTTCTTCAGCAAAAAGAACTCTCCATGTTGTTTCTCAAACTGTTTATCCGTTATTCCTAAAAGAAAAGCTTCATGTTTCATTAGTTCATTACATTTCAAAAATTTTTTATAACCTTACTTATATTTAATCAATATTTTTAACTTCTTTACATGTCCACCACATATGGTAAAACATACCTGGAGAAAGGACACATTTCCAGCATTTATTAGATGATCCATTGTACAACTTGGATAATTGGTCAGTAGATAAATATAATCTGTACATAATTTTGTAAAAGTTCTTTTTAAGACCATAATTCAAAGTACATTTTATTCCAATGCTCCCATTGCTCTAGAGTAATATTGTAACTAAAGTTTTTGGCCCTTAATCATACATTCCTTAACACGTTCAACTTCAAGATTCAATCTCAAGAATATTTTATACATTTTTGCAATTAAGTGATCATCTCCAGTACCTAAAACTTCTTCCAACTCCAGCTTTTCTTGAGCAAAAACATAACTTTTTTTATCCAACTTAAACTTTTCAAAAACTAGATTACTGTATGTGTAAACCAATGACATATGAAACTTTACTTAAGAGTTTCTTCTCTTGATTTTAATTTAGGTTGTCCATCACTGAAAGTTAAAACATCTGCATACATCATACACTTAGATTTTTCAGTCATCTCCCTCCTGTAAACAGCTTAATGTGGAGAAAGCCACAATGGAATCTTTGGCAGCAAAATCACTTTATACATATTCCACACTCTTGCAAGGGCATACCTAACAAAATGATCTTTAAATAATGGATTAATTTTAAACTTCTCATACCGCAAATATGCATGCCACCCAAATCCCAAATTGTGACCTTCAAGTTCCAAGAGCCTTGTCTTTTTTAATGTAATCCATTTTTTCAACCATACCAGACAGTAAATTTCATAATATAATCAAAGATCAGATAATCCCAAACCTCCTCTTTCTTTAGCTTCTTGCAACAGTTTAAATCTTATCCTTGTTTTTTTTGCCTTGACATATGAATTTAGAAATATCTTTCTGCCATTGTTTAAGCATAGTATGCTTAACCAAAATCAGTAGAGAAATAACATTGTAGGTAAAACATGCATTTTAATGGCAGAGATTTTACCCATCAAAGAGATGTGCAGTTTACCCCATCTGTCAATATCATGCTAAATTTCTTGCCAGACCTTACCATAATTGTTTTGAAACAACATACAATTCATAGTTGTCAATCAAACCCCCAATATTTGACCTTTTTAATCTTAAAACCAGTTCTTTGGTCAATGTTTTTCTTTTTCATTCATGTTTTAACTAATATTTTTGTCTTTCTATTTATTTTTAAGCCTGCCAATTTACCAAACTCTTTCATTTTTCTCATCACGTAGTTATATCAAGTATGGGATCTTGCAATGCCAACACTGTATCATCAGCAAAGGCATGTACCTTGAAATTTTGATTCTTCACTTGGAGGCCCTTTATCTTTACCTCTTGTCTGACGTCTCTTAGAAGAACTTTCAAAACTAAAATAAGCAGCAGTGGAGATAAGGGATATCTTTGATGCATCCCTTTCTGAATTTCACAAGATTTAGACAATTCTCTATTAAGTCTGCAAGATCTGTCCCAAGTCCATGTTCTGTGCCACTTTAAGCATAAAATCATAATTCAAATTATCAAAGGCTTTCTCCACATACAGAAATATTAAAGTGGCCTTTTTATCAATACGTTGTTGGAAATGTTCTATAATGTCTAAGACAACTTTCGTGTTATCTCTTACCTGTCTTTCAGGCAAAAAGCCATGCTGATCTTCAGATATATAGTCCTTTAGCACTTTCTTCAGTCTGTCAGCCAGAATTTATGTAAAAATTTTATAATCATTGTTAAGGAGTGAAATCGGCCTGTACTTCTTAATTAATATCAAATCATGACCCCCCCTTAGGCAGGAGTGCAATGTTAGCTTCCTTCCAAGAGTATGGCATAAGTGCACCCTGCATAATGGAGTTCTTCAAGTCTTTCATAGATAACAATAATTGGTTTTCAAAGCATTTATAATTGAAATTGGTCAAGCCATCTAGGTCTGGTGCTTTTGCCACCTTGCTTCTCTTAATAGCTTCCACTATTTCCAAAGTAGTTATTGGACTATTCAAGATACACTGTTGGTCATATTTCAGCTTAGGCAATTTTTGATTTATTAAATAAGAATCTGTTTCTTTCTCTAAAACATCACTCTCTTTATAAAGATTAGAATAATAGCATCTGCAAAATCAAAAAAAGAAGCATTCTGCAATCTTGTATTTTCTGTTAAAATAGTTTCCTCTTCTTGGATTTTTGAAATGTATTTTTTATCATCTGTTTCCTCAGTCTATAGGCCAGCTATCTCCCAGGTTTATTTGCATGTTCAAAATATTCTTTGTAAATTTCAATTTCATTTGTTAACAGACACCTGTTGCTGCAGTATTTTTATTTGATTAAGCAAGTCCAATATCTCAGCAGTTTTTGTGATAATACCTCTTTTTCTTTAATTCTATTTAAAATATTTTGTATTTTGTCCCCTATCTTTTTATCTCCCCATTGTATTATATAAAATATTCCCTCATTACTGCTTTACTTGCATCCCAATTTGTACCTTTTTGCAAATTGTTATTAAAAAAATCCTTTAAAACTTTTTAACAGTCCTTTACCATTTGTTCTTTATGTAAAATAGATTCATTTAATCTCCATCTCAGTAGCTGAGCTTTGAATTTAAAGGTCAATGCAAATGGATTATGATCTGAAAGTGTTTTGGGAAAAATATCTGCTTTGCAGATATTTGTTAATGAATTCTTTGTAATCCAAATCATATAAATCCTTGACAAGGATTTGTGCCTTTCTGAAAAAAAAAGTATAGTAAATTCATTGTTAAATCTCCAAGCATCCACCAATCCCAAATTCACTACCATATCAAAAAAATGATTTTGGCAATTTGTCTTGAGTGACATTTATAATTTTACTGATAGACCTATCAAATTGTGGAAATACTACCCATTTCAGACTCCCAGTATACACCAACTTTGATTGAAAAACAGAAATTTGAACCCATAAATATTAAAAAAAATCAGTTTTATCCTGATGGAGAACATATACCCCCATAACAATTGTTTTCACTCCTTGGAATTCTATTTGAACAGCCACATATCTTCCTTGGTCACCTGACAGCAGTAATTGAGGTTGTAAATGTGGTTTAACATAAAGGGCCATTTTTTCCCCATTTTTAAAACCAGTAGTAGAATTCAAGTCTAAAGCTATGGCTCCCATCCCCATAGCTTGATCATCTTGGTTTGTTTTGGTGTTGTTTGGATTGTCAATCTTTTCCTTTGGAACCTTCTGTAATTCATCTTTATATCTGGCCAAAAAATTTGCTGCATTCTCTACAGAGTTTAATCTTTGCTGATGGTAATTAAAAATCACTCCTTCTAATGTATCCCATCTGAACATTATGTTATTCTTCTTTAAAACTTCTGTTAAAAACAGGTAGTCCTTTCTCTTCCTCAAAATGTTTACTGGGAGTTGCTTTGAATTCGGTGGCATATAAATTTAATAAATAAATAATATATATAATTATTTTCTTTCCACTATAAATTTAACCTGTTTTTGTAACATTTAGTGGAACAAATTCATAAATTGAATTAGTACATCCCAAGGCAGATGCCTCTTAGTTGCCAGGGGGAATTAACCCTATATGCTTTATCTACTTCCCATTCTAGGAAGTCTGCCAGAGCATCCACAATCATTTCCTTTAAATTTCTGGGGTTTTTTAATTTGTTCTGGAAGAGCCCTCAGACTAAAAAAGTTTTCTTTCAATTTCAATTTGAGCAACATTTGGGCATTTGCAGTTTTTATAGTTAACTGTTCTGCTTCTTCAACTCTCTGGCAAGGTGCTGCTGCAGCTGGTTCAGTGTTAAGCCTGAACTGAACTGAAAAACACTTGGCACATCAGCTTAGCAGATCTTAAGATGATGAAACCCCTTGGATAAAAAGGGGTTCATGGGAATTGTTCCAACAGCTCTCAGACAGCAGGTGATTGCCAGATTAATTTTTTTTATTTATGATTATTTTTTTTTAATCTGGAGTGCAAGGTTACTAAGAACTTATCTTTGTTTGGATTTATACATTTGGTTCCTCTACATGCAATCACAATACTTCTGAGTTTACTGACAGGAAGGTTTGCAGATGGAGATCATAAATCCAGCAAGGAGGTAGGAGTGGGGAAAATGGCTTTGAACTGTTACAGGATTTAGGAAGGCTGCTGCATTTAATTTGTTAAATTGTTTGCAAAGATGTTATTATAGCGGCAGCATTTTAAAACTGCATGTTTTAAGAACAGTGTTATGTTTGCAAGAAGACTTTTTTAATCTTTTTTGACAATCTGGAAAGAGCCCACTGTACTGCATGTTCTATACTGTGATTGTTAGACTGATAATAGCATGTAACAATGTTTGCATATTTGGATTAACTGTTTGACATATTTGGACCAAAAGATAATCCTTTTTTTAATTTTTCCCTTTTGCTATTTTTGCTACAATATAGAAGCAAAATGCCTCCAAAAAAGGAGGTACCTAGAGATTCATGTGATTTTGATATGAGGCAGATTTTGGAAGAGATTAAAAAAGTTAATGAAAATATGGAAGGGAAATTGAATGGACTAAAAATAGAATCAAATATGGAAAGCTTGGAAGGAAAAATAGAAAAAAGTTAGAATCCAAAATTGATCAAAAGATGAATCAGCTTAATGTTGAATTCAAACAGATCAATTTAAAACTTTTCATATGAGACCTCAATTCTTTTCTTTTTCAGCCATTCTGTTGTAAATTTGCTGGTATGCTTGGGATCACTGTCCTGTTGCATGACCCAATGTCGGCCAAGCTTCAGCCATTGGATAGATGGCCTCACATTTGACTTTAGAATACTTTGGTGTACAGAGGAGTTCATGGTTGACTCAATGACTGTAAGATGCCCAAGTCCTGTGGCTGCCAAACAAGCCCAAATTATCACCTCTCCACCACTGTTCTTGATGCCTGATACGTTTGTGCTAATATGCTGTGTTTGGTTTTTGCCAAATATGGCACTGTGCATTCTGACCAAACGTCTCCATTTTTGTCTTGTCTGTCCAAAGGACAGTGTTCCAGAAGTCTTGTGATTTGTTCAGATGCAACTTTGCAAACCTAAACTGTGCTGCCATATTCCTTTAAGAAAGAAGAGGCACTTGATTAGCAGTACCTGGATGCTACTTAGCCTCTTCATATCTATGGAAGCAGTATACTAAGGGTATACTTAGTTTTTCTTATATGACTTCTCCATTTTGTCCTTATTTTTGTAAATAAATGATGAGATGGTGTAATGTGTCATATGCTGTTGTTCATCTGATCTTGTATTTACCTACTTTCAAGAACTGCTAAGGCCCAGATGATTTTTACTCTGTCCTGATATGTAAAACCATAGAATTCAAAGTGTACTTTCTTTTGCATACCACGATATAAAAAGCTTCATGCACATTATTTGCTTTTGTTATTAATTTATTAAATTCATATGCCACCTATTTCACAATCCAAAGTGACTCTATTATACTATGAATACTTTCAAAGTGAAAGGTTGATAGCAAGAGTCAGGTTCTTTCATAGCCAGTCCTTTATTGTACTTTATATATTTATATAAAAAAGTATATTAGCTTATATATATATAAGCTAAAATTGCTACTTTGTTTCATGTTGTTTCAATTAAACAAGATTTTCAGTTCTAAAAAGTTATGTGTAAGTTTCCAGGTATTAGGGCCTATTCCTATATGTATTTTAAAAGGCTGTCTTGAAAAATCATCTCTCCAATCTTACAGAAAGTTTTATACAATTTCATATAAATGCATTTTTACCAAACATTGTTTGTAAAGACAGCCGATACAGGTTGGTAAGCTGATATCAGTCTGGTTGTCAAATATAAACATGTCAAATTTAAGTGAAAATCAGCCAAAAATCCTCCTGCATATACAATATAATGTATACTATGTTATTTAAAGCAAGTAATATGAATGACTTCAGAATTCTGCAGCAAGTATTCTGGGAGTTGAGGTCCACAAATCTTAAAGTTGCCAAGGTAGAAAAATACTGGCCTGGATAAATATTCAGGAATATCCAACACAGTAGAATAGGGAATTGTGAACTGTAGAAAGAGGCACACAAGTAACTCTTAAACTACCTAAGGAATTAAATTATAATTCTCAGGTTTGAGTCCTATTGTTTCTAAATTTTTGAGTAAATTGCAATATTATGAAAGGATTATATGCCTAGAAGCCTGTCCTTCATTGATTATTTAATGCCACTGGGACAGAATGGCAACTTCAATTTTTTTTCAACCTAATGGTCTGGGTTTGGTTTCTTTCCAGTCTGTGATTTAAATACCTATATCCTACATTTTTTTGTAGGGCAAGCCACTATTCAGCAGCAAAACATAGACAACACAATGTTTTATGTTGGCAGTTGAAATGGACAGCTAACATTAGCACTATTAAGAAGACACAACAGAAGATCTATTTTCTGTGTCAGCTCAATAAGTTCAACCTGCTACAAGAGCTGCTGATACAATTCTACAGAGGAATCACTGAGTCTGTCCGTTGTACATCTATAACTATCTGGTTCAGTGCAGAAACCATGCAGGACAGGTGCAGACTCTAACAAGTTAAGACTGCAGAAATAATAATTGCAGCTAACCTGCCCTCCATGGAGGACCAGCATATTGCTAGGGTCAAACAAAGGACAGAGAAGGTATCTGCAGATCTGTCTCACCCTGGACATAATCTGGACAATGCTATAGTATTACATACCAAAACCAGACACAGGGACAGTTTTTCCCTCTGTGCCACCATTCATGCTATATGACAGAACACAAAGTGCAAAGAATTCTAAATTAACCCAGAAGTACTATCTAAGGTGTACACATATTTATCAATAGATTGTGGTTCTAATTCTATACTTTATATTCCTTTTCAACTGACTGTATAATTTGGGTGTACACTTTACTGTTGAATACATAATTTCATTTGTTACTGTTGTCTTGCAAGTGTACTAAGAGCTGCTATATCAGAGTCAAATTCCTTGCATTTCTAACCATACTTGGCCAATAAAGTATTTGAATCTGAATCAGTTCTTTCTATCACCATAGCAAGTGCTGGGTTCTAATAAAAAGTGATTAATAAACAAATGGTGTTAGAGGAAAAAGTCTACTGGAAAAAACAAGCCAAAACTCACTGTTTTACATTGTACGTATACACTTCTATGATGGTTGTAATACAACCAGAGGGAAGATAAATGTGCCAAATTTTTTGGGGGCATAAAAACTAGAATCTCCTTTTAAAGTTTGTCAAGAACAGAATAAGAATCACTGGATAGAATTTCAGAAGGGCACTGCTTTCTTACATATACTTTTGTAGTTTTTTGACTGTACTTTCATATCTGGTTAAACTGTTTTATTCAATCAATTTAAAAATATGAACCATCATCTTGCTAGAATGAAACACAGGAGTGGATATAATGGCTGAATTCTGGAAAATCTTGCTTACTGTAAACACGCTTCATCTATTGCAAATCTGTTCTCACTTGACTTTTTCCAACAATAGCAACAAGTAAACAAAAAAAAATTAAGCTGCTTGGTATATCAACCAAGTTGGATTTCTGTTTCTAAACAACCTGGAATTTGTACATAAATTAGCCTGATTCATAAGTTCTAAGGAGAACAAGAAGCCAGAAACCCCAGGTCTGATGAAACATTTAAGTTTATTATTGCAGATAATTTAGTCAGTCACTACTGCTTACAAGAAACAAGTGAATACATTTGCCATTTGTCTTGCTTTGCAAAGGACAGCTCTGTATTTGTAGGCTTTGTTGTTTCCAGAGAAAAGTGCTCTGTATGTTGCTGCAGAAACAATTAAAGAGTAAGTGTTTGGTTATGTCATATATTCTACTGGACTAAATCCTACTTCATCAGTGCATGATATGGTTTTAGTATATCAGTTTTATCTGAAGCTACAGGCTGAGATTTAGGCAAAGAGAGAGCATATACTGGTCCCAGCAAACAGAATTGTATGTATAAGACATATTTAATGGAATAAAATATAATGGCTGGAAGTAAAGGCAATGCAATTTAAGAACCACTTGTGACAATTCACTTAAAGCTTAAAACTATCAAATTGACCATTAGAATGACTGACATTACTGCAATCATCTATGAATTTAATAAATAACTATTGAGACAATAAATCAACATCTCTAGTCAAACCCTCCTAAATAGAATTTTTCATAAGTTGCAAACTTGCTACAATAATTTTGTTGTATGATTTCACTTTTTTTGTTGTGTTTTATTACAGTAAACATTAATGTTCACAGCATTTTCATATTTATCAATGAGAATTGTAATTTTTGTTTTTAAAAGGGGGGCATTTTCACAGCATTTTCATTTTTTGGTTATCAGTGAGATTTGTAATTTTTTTTGTTTTAAAACCTCCCTTAATTTCAAAAATGGGTTGCTAAGCAGCACACGAGTGGGAAGATGTAGGCTTGTTTCTGAAGAACACAAACTTTGCCTTTGCAGGACAAATACTTTGTCCAGAACTGTAATTATCTAGTATTATAAAAAATGTTTTATGTTTTAAGTTCTTAGATGAAATATTTTAAAATAAATTGGTTAATGCTTAGTATCATATCCAGCAAAACAATAAATTTTGTCAGTTTGATTCTGCAGGTTATATTGCCAATATTATTCAGATAAATCAAATCTTCAAAACTGAGTGTCAAACAATTATCAACTGAATTCATAGGAGTGAGCTCTTATTTCATTTTTTTTTAAATGGCAACTTCCCCCATCCCACTGGTAACAGTGTTCCATGTGCCTTGGCATATAGTCTTGCTGGCCACATGGCCACAGAAGCATCTTTGGACAAATGCTGCTTCCTTCTGCTATAAAGCACCGCCCCCTAGAGTTGGAAATGACTGAAAAAGGAAACTTTTTACCCTTTTATATAACAAACTTTGATGAAATTCAATATTTGTTTTTCTGGTGGTATACAGTTGAATATGTATTGATTATGCCTCAACTTGCAAACTGTACTGTGTGCCAATCCAAAAGAAGGCATAGCTGGATATCCTGAAAAATTGAAAAATTTTGTTGCAAGTTCCACTTGTATATTGTGAGGCACAGTGGCGCAAGCAGTTCAGAGCTCAGCTTGCTGGCTGGAAAATCAGCAGCCCAAGTTCAAGACCAGGTGTTGCCGTGCAGCAGGGCGAGCTCCTGCTGTTCCGCCTCAGCTCCCGCCCACCTAGCAGTTCGAAAGTGCGCAAGCATGAGTAGATAGATAGGTACCACCCCTTCTGGCAGGAAGGTAACAGTGTCCGTGCACCTCTGGTGTCTAGTCATGCTGGCCACATGACCACAGAAGCGTCCCAGGACAAACACTGGCTCTTCGGCTTAGAAACGGGGATGAGCACCACACCCTAGAGTCGGTCACGAATGGCAGGGTCTTCTTTACCTTGACCAGCCTTCCTTATGGTCCAGCTCTCACAGCCATACATTACGACTGGGAAAACCATAGCCTTGACTATGTAGACCTTT
>JANHZU010004300.1:10095-23604 GCA_032468055.1 Acrochordus granulatus
ACATTTTTAGCTGTTTCTTATTCCTGCTAGCTCTAAGCACAGTTGAATTTGATTGAAGAGATCTGTAGCTGGACTCTCCCAAGCTACACTTAGGCTAGGAACATCATTATTATAACCATGGAAGGAACCTTTGAAAAAGCTAAATAAAGTTGGATCTGGATGATATATAGATGTAAAATTCCAGGGCTGAAGTCTGGGAAATAAAGGAAAAAAAATGATCCAGGGGCCAACAACTTTTGTTTCATTGCTAGGAAAACAACATGGCTATATTTAGAAAATCCCTCAACTCATGGTAGTTGGTTCTAAAATAAAAGTGTTATCTTTTATTTGTTTTCTTCTGTTGTTGAATGTCTTTCCTTGGGATTTCCAGGGGGAAAAATGGCATAAATGGCTCCTTGAAAAGTGGAACTGATTACTATGGTCGAATGAAGAGCCAATGAGAAGTCTAGCTCTCAGGACAAGTAGAGGACTTGAGATCACCCACAAGTGATCCAGGCAGCTGCTCATTCTTCTTGTTAAAAAGAGACCTCCTCTTATTAAATTCTCAACAAAGTCTGTTCAGTGGGACAAAGAATTGAAGAAAGACCAATCCTGTGACAATATTTGAATGAATTAATAAGATTTTCAGAAGTAAAGGGAAGGAACATAAAATTGGTTTATCTGGTTAAGTGTAAAATAACTCATGTTTTATAAAGTTCTAGCAACCCTTTGTGGACTTTTTGCTGACACTCAGAACTGAATGTTGATGTCTTATGGATTTATTTATTTATTAAATTTGTATGCTGCCAAAATCTGGAGACTCTCTTAGCTAACAACACTAAAAACCATACATTAAAAACTTTTAAAAATAAAAATAAATTATCTAGATTTGCTTCTAGATAAGGGATGGGTTATGGAAGAAGAGATATCTGTTTGTAACCTCAAAGGGAATGAGCATTACCAAACCTGCTAATACTTGTGATGAAGATTGGAAGTGACTTTTTTAGATATTTCTTTTTCTTTATCTCATTCTTCATCTTTGATGACATTTTCCTTCATTGCACTGCTTCCTTTCTATTTTTCCTTTCCCTTCTTTCTCTGAGTTTAGTTTGTGTTAATTTTTATTACTATAATTAAAATTTTCAAGAAAAGTGTATGTATACAAAAATTTATAGGAGAAGTTAGTTTAGCATTGGACACAATAGAGAACAACATTTATTAAGGTATGATAATAAATTGAAGAATAGCTTTATTGACCTTTGAAGATTTTAAAATCTAAATGCAATCTAATATAAATTTAACATGTATTTCCTTTTCAGCATCTATCAGATCCCATCTATGCTAAGTTCCCTACTATTTATTGTCAAGTTTTTTTCAGGCTCATACTCAAAGCTTTAAGAACTGCATTAACTTTAATTAGTTGATTCCTTAAAGAAGCCACATCTTTTTTTAGGTGCTTACAGGAGTCTGAAAAAGTTGGGCTGCTTTAATGAATGACAAAGAGGTTCCAGGTTTGTCCTCAAGTGACTCCCAAACAAGTTCCTCCAAATCATATCCAAAGCACAACTCTTATTTCTATGAATTACCAATATAGTTGGTATTAATGAAGATAGGCAAATAAACATCAGGAATCCATCTATTCTCTGAGAAACTTAAAAGCTCTCAGCCTGGATGTGAAAGAAGAAGGACAAGTTCATCTCTAAGAAGAACTGGGATGTCCACTGGGTGTCATACATAAGAAATCGATGTAGCTTCAATTGCATAATTGTGGCTGCCATCTTGACTTTTAAACATAGTCTGCAGATACCCTTGAAGGAGAGCTTATCTCTCTGTCATAGATAATTTTTTTACTTTAATGGTTGTATGGTACGACATTTCATTTTGGTTGCTTGATGTTGCTGTTGCCCAATCTGGTTCTTTTTCCTCCCCCATGGATAGCAAACATCAAATTAATCATACAAAGGAATAAATAAACCTAATTTGAACTTCATTTTGGTTGATGAAAGAGGTGAAAGAATCAGAACTAATGCTGTAAGACCAATTGGCTTATAATTTATTTTGAAAAGGAAGCTTATTAAAGATAACACCACAAAATTCTGTTCTCAGCACCAGAGTCATATACCAGACACTGTAGATGGCACTGTTGGTTTGAACAGAACAGTTTATGGTGCAAACCGATAGTTCATACATCAACTAAAACTGTGCATTATGAATTTCTAAAATATTTGCATTCTACTACCACCTTGCCCAACACTTGTCCAGAGAAGCTTCCCTTCTTTACTAGCAATAACTAGCAATAACAGGATATTTAGAGTTAAGCAACCAGAATACCAGGAGAGATGAACTTTCAACTTTCTTCAACCCCAAACCAAACCTCATTTTGGGCCTTCATTTTTTCAAATCTTGAATTAATGCTTGTTAAGCCTGGACTTTTGTTCAGGACATTCAAAATCTGAAGGCAAGGACAAGGTGCTGAACAGGAAAGAGGTGGAACAGGATGAGGAGCTAAGGTAGAATCATCAAGACACACATACTTCCTGAATGGGAATGGGGTGAGGGTCACTCTTCTTCCCACTTGACTTTCAGGATGGTTGTGGATTCTGCCCCTCCTTAAGTTCAGTTCCTGACATTTTATCTCCCTTCCTCCCTGCTTTTTTTTTTACCTTCATAGCCAGCACACCATGTTCCATAAAAACTGAACAACAGGGACTTTGTTGTTTTTCAGGAATTCAAATCTGGATAGCAGGTTTTTACTTAGACTCTTTGAAAAGGCATTGAATCAGAGGATTGAAAAGGACCTTGGAGGTCTTTTTTTCCAAGCCCAGCCATGTCCTCATGCCATCCCAGACGAATGGTGCTCCAGCTTTTGCCTGAAAGCCTATGTCAAGGGAACTGTCAGCATGAATACAACATGAAGGAAACTTGCAAGATTTTATCAATGTAGCTTTACAATAAAGTAGAATTAGCTCACCTGGTGATGTTTCCTCTTTGGTTTGCCCTGAGTGATCAACATCAATTCTGCAAGGCTGAAAGTAACCCCCCACAATCTCTTTACAAATCCAGAAACTAGGGAGGGGTCTCTTCTGATGTTATCTGACAGTTCCCTTGGCAGTGTCTCATTGCCTAGTTTCCTAAGATCTTCCCTACATGCCATTACAAAACTCCAGTGATGGAGTTCCCATGACTCTAAGAGGCAGGCTGCTCCACTACTTAATAGTTCTGAGCAAGTTTGGAAACACCCTCTGTTAAGCTTTCACCCACTGGTTCTTGTACACACCTTTTCCCCGTAACAGTGTTCTGAAGTATTACTTTCATGTCTTCCCATAGCCTTCAACTATAGCTGACATAGTGTTGCCCTCTGTTTAGTATTTGTGTTTGGGATATGTTTGTGTGGATACCAATGGTTGAGGAAAACCAGCCAGCCAGGCTCAATGATGGAACAGGAAATAGGCCCTTGATCTAAGTTTGCTCCTATTCTACCTGCTTTACCAAATTATTATTTAAAAAAATTCCAGTTTCTTAATTTTAATATTCAAGTAACATTAAGGCTATAGCATGCTCGATATCTAACTACAATAAAATAAGGGACTCAGAAGAAATCAATAAAATCTTATTAGGTGCATTATTTTCTTTAAATTCCTTTTCTTGCATCTCCATTATCTGGACTTTTTTTGTACTTATAACAAATTTTTGCATTATGCAATGAATGCAAATTAGTATTTCTACACACCGAAATGTGGTAGATTTATTTAAGACTCATGCAAGTGAAAGAATTATCAGAAATTGATTGATATTTTTTATTTTTTTCCACATCTGGCTCAGTAAGATAGCCTTATGACCTGTGAAATGTCTTAAATGTAAAAGGCTGTTGTAGAAAATGAATGAACTAAAATGATTTTGCTGCTAATACGCTCAGAACAAAACAGCTGTACAATCTCCAATCTCATGAGCGCCTGAACTAAAGGCAACAATATTTTATCATTTGGAGAACTGAAGCAATGAAACAGCAATCCTATAACTCTTGGATTAGCTTTATTGGGACAGAGATTGGTTGATTCTTCAGCTCTCTTGAGGTTTGAGACTGGGCGATAGAGACCCTACCATGCCCCTGATCACAGGTAAGGAAATCTAGAGCAGTTGCCAGTTTCAGACTACTTGTGGCAAGCCAACAGCACAGCTGGAGGCAAATCTGAAACAATGTCTGGTGAAACCACCATGCATAGAATTGAGTGTCTAAAGAGCTGTATTTGCCTTGGCAGGCGAGAGCCTCATTGTACAATGTAGGAAACTTTCCCTGGGACATGGTTGAACCAAAGACTAGGACATATTTATACTGAAGCACAAATAGTTTTATTGACAGTGTAGGAACAAAGACAGGGATAAAGAGGAGAGAATTTACAATCCTTCTTGAAAGATTTATGCAAAGTAGAGTAAACCTGTGATAGACTACAAGACAAATTGCATTTGATTGGATACAGCAAATCATATACTTAGTTAGTTCAGTGAGGCCACAAGAATATAGTTAGTAGGGCAGGACTACAAAGACATATTGGGTTTGAAAAAAAAAGTGGCCATATTCCATGGACATAGTTTCTTTCTAAGAAATTATTTTCTTCAGCCTTCTAAATGTTTGAAGTCTAAAATAACAGCTTATTCAAATTATGAATGTTTGATCAATCAGATAGGTATTTATCATGATGAAGTCTTATATTCCCTCTTACTGAATTATGAAGGGTTTTTGATAAATGTAGGTGCATTTACATTGTTTTCACTTTCTAGAATTGCACAAATATAATACCAGAAAGATCAGTTTTTTAATGCAATAAAAAGGAAACCCTTCCTTCCAGTCAGACTTGACTCCTGGTGTCTTCAAGGACATGATCCTGCAAATGTAACAATACAAAAATTTGCCTTCTCCCAAGATATTTTTTCACCTTCTCAGTCCTGAGATTTCCTAAAATTCTCCCACATAAGTCCTAACCAGGTTTAATACTGCTTAGCTTCCAAACCTAGTCAAGAAGCATCAGATGCTGCCATTTCCTAGTGTTTTTTACTTGTTTCAGCTGGAATCATTACAACAATTAATCAAATAATTCACTAAAACTTGCACATTAAACTTAATGGGGATATCCTGCAGGATTGTTGGTTTTAATTCCCTCATCCCAATTTTTGGTAGAAATTAATTCCCCTTCCTGATTTTAAGAAGAAAATACACACAGAAAGAACTAAAAGAACAGGATTATTTTTTTCTTACCCCTGGTGATGGTCATCCTCCTTTTCCATCTCAATCATCTTCCTTCTCTAGAAATGTAATTTTTTCTTTTATTTGTCTTTTATGCTGTTTTAGAATGTTGCTTTGTGGAAACATAGTGAGATTCGAGTGATAACTGTACATTCTGGATAGCCACTTATATCTCTCCAGAGGTTTCTGGCTTCAATTCCTCCAGGTGCAAGGAGCATGATTGATTTCAAGGTACTTTGTGAGTCACAGTCCAAAGTACTTGGAAAATGACAAATATGCGATTCCACCTTTTTCCAGAACCATTCATTTATTTGTCTGTGAAAATTATAATTCATATACAGTAGAGCCTCACAAGATGAGACTAATCCATTCCGGAAGAACACTCTTAGTGTGAAATGCTCTTAAGGTGAAATGAGGTTTCCCATAGGAAACAATGAAAAGTTGGATGATCTGTTCCATGCTCCCAAAAATATTCACCAAAAAATCATTTTAATGGATTTTTTTGTAGAAATGATTATCCCTAACATCTGAAACAAGTATCAATGATTAACACACAATATAAAGCAGAAATAGAACAAACTAACCAGCACTTATGGATCTGCTTTGAGGTTGCTGCTAGGCCTCGGCTGCTGCTAGGCCGGCTGCTGTCCGGCACCCCTGCTGGCTCAGAGGATCTGCTGCGCCACTGCTGAGGCAAAACTGCCTGTTTCCTCAGCAGTGCCTTTCCAGGGGTCTTTTGTGGGTGGTTTGGAAATGTTTCTTGCCTCCGTACTATGAGGGGAGAAGAGGCAGCTTATGGTGCCAGGCAACGAGGGGGAATTTCTGTTTTATGTTGGGATGAGGAAAAGGACATTTCTGCTTTATTTTATGTGTGCATGTGTGTGCGCGTGTGCTTTGAGAACAGTCTTGGCTGGCATGAGGGAGACGAGAGGGAGGAGAGGATGGGGAGGGACTGCCTGGAGAGAGAATCTGGAGTCTGAAGTCTTGGCAGTTCCATCTCTTGAATGCCTTTCACTTAATTTATGCTGTTTATGCAGTGAGAGAGGAGAACTGTCAGCTCCATTGTGAGATTTCCCATGTGAGCTCATTGTGCAGTATTCATCTTGCGATCAGGATCATTGATGTTGACCTGCTGTACATTTTGGCAAGGGCAGTCACACACATACCTCTCTCATGCTTCTTGATGATTTCCTTCTTCAGGTCTACCTGAATCGCCTTCGTCTTATCGCCTTTCATTTTGCACTTCAAGGGGCTTCCCGCACTCACACATTCCACGCACACAGCACACGCACAGTAATGGAGTAAACCACATGATAGTATTGGCAGAAAGTGTGCATGGTTGCTGCCTGAACAGGAATGCGCTGACTGATGACGTGTAACTTATCACGTGACGTTTGCTTGTCTTGTGAGTCACCGTTTGTCTAGCGGAATAAAGTCTATTAAATTTTTTTTTTGCTCATCTTGTGAGAGTCTCCTCTTGTGAAATACTCATCTTGCAAGGTTCCACTGTGTTAGGAAAACTACAGGACTCTGAAGATGCAATCTTAACCCATATGACTTACCAGTTGGGAACAGATACAGTAGTTGCAGTTTTAATTCATATCAAAAATTTAAAAGTACTTTTAATAGTTTTCATTTGTATAAAATTAAAAGTAACCTCCTCTTATTTTCAGTTTCCAGTAAACAAAGCAGTTTGTGATAAAATATTCTAAAAAATAAAGTATGTATTATACTGTTTGTATCTCCTGGTAACTGGATACAAGTTGCTGTATCTTGATTTGCAAGATAGTTCTTTAAAGTCTAAACTTTGCCTTGCAAAAAATACCCTGATTGTGTTGGGGCAAAAGTTTTGTTCCTGTGGTATACCTGCCTAAATGTGGTTTACTGGTCCAAGCTGACTGTGTAAGAGTACACAATTGTAAGTTGTAAGGGTAATATAAGTAAATAAAGGTGTGCTTCTTCCCAATATGTTCTATGGAAATGAAGTTGACAATGTCAGAGAGCATTTAACTTAAAAGTAAGTCAAATGATGTCAGAACAGGGTACTTAAGGAATGTGTACAGAGGTAAAACAAGAAGATAGGGTTAAGAATGAATGGGACCTGAAGCGATATGGATTTAATATGACAGTGAGCGATCAGTCGAAAAGAACTATATTCAGATGGTCTGCCCATGTTGAGAAAATGAATGAGACTAGAATTATAAGGCAAATATATGCAGAGCGGGTCAAGGGAAACAGGAAAATTGAGAAGGTGACAGATGGAGATGAAATAGGAGAAACTGAAAGACAAAATAAGGTGATGTGTGAATATGGTGGAAACAAGATGGTTCATGGAGGAAAATAACGTATGATGTTGATGTAAATGCGTTTACCTATATTTTTTTTCTTTCCTCATGCTTTTAATTTTGATGCTTTGATACTTCTTCTTCTGTGTTCCACATCATGTTACTTATTCCAGTGTGATAAGTATGTTTGTATGTTAAACTTACATTCTGTGGTCAAGCTCTCACATTTAGCTAAGGGTCAATAGCAAAGTGCAAAACTGTTAAAGGAAGTGTAGCCTGATGTAGCTTTAGTTATGAACATTTTTGGCAGACAAAAAGCCATGTAGGTGGAAACCCTTAAGAAACACTGCTTCATACCCACACTGGGACTATTTCATATTTCAGGTTTGTGTCTATGTATCTTACACACACAAAAATATCTATTTTTTCTCTTAAAGGAAGATATTGAACTATCCTTGCATTCATAAAATTATACCTAATGGGGTGAATGTTGAGTTAAGCAGAATAGCCTAGAAAAATTTTGGTAATGTTATATGACAGAGTATAATACACTAATCCATTGAGAAGGAAATGGCAACCACTCCACTATCCTTGCCAAGAAAACCTCATGCACAGTAATAAAAGACTTAAAGATATGAGGCCAGAAGATGAGCCCCTCAGGTCAGAAGGTGTCCAATATGCTACTAGGGAAGAGTGGAGGGCAATTACAAGTAGCTCCAGAAAGAGTAAAATGGCTAAGCCAAAGTTGAAATGATATTCAGCTGTGGATGTGTCAGGTGGTGAAAGGAAAATCCAGTGATGTGCAAAAGCTGTCTTGAAACTCAACATTAAAAAAAATTAAGATTATCGTGTCCAGTCCCATCACTTCCTGGCAAATAGAAGGGGAAGAAAAGGAAGCAGTGGCAGATTTTACATTCTTAGGCTCCAAGATCATTGCAGCCATGAAATCAAAAGATGCTTGATTGCAAGGAGATCAAACCAGTCAATCCTACAGGAAATCAACCCTGATTGCTCATTGGAGGGACAAATATTGAGGCTGAAGATCAAGTACTTTGGCCACCAAATGCGAAGAGAGGACTCATTAAACAATACTGATGATGAGAAAGACTGAAGGCAAAAGGAGAAGGGGTAGCAGAGATTGAGATTATTAGATAGCATTGTCGATGTGTTGGGTGTGGATTTGGGTGGACCCTGGGAGGCAATACAGAACAGGAAGGCCTGGCATGCTACTGTCCATGAGGTTGTGAAGAGTTGGAGACAACTGAGTGACTGAACAACAATATACTGTAATGCGCTTACAGTTCTTTGACGATTTCTAGTGATATCAAATCCTAGGCTTTATCTGAGCTCTATGTTTTGTGAAAGAATTTCAGAAATGGTGGGAAAGTAATAAAGCTTTGTTTGTTTGTTATATATATAATGCAATGTCTATACATTTTATACACAGATGGCCAGTGGCTGTTTCAGATTCTGTCAAATCAAAAAAAAAAAACTAAATAAGTTTTCATTTGTTCCTTTCTTACAGTAGGATTGTATTTACACAAAATGATCTTAATACCTGGTTGAAGAGCCTTCTAGCCTCTTTCCTGTTTTGTTTTAGAGTGTAGTTTATTTATTTATTTTGTCCTACTCACATTGTGGTATCCAACTGACAAAATTCTTTAATCAAGGGAACCTACTCAGCGAATGTTTTCATACTTTAATTGATCTTCAAATAAAAGTTTCATGAACATGAGGTCTTCAGCCCTAGCTAGGTTTTATTTGCATCTACTGTGTGTTGGGAATAGGTTGCTTTAGAATTGCTGTTATTGTTACTGTTAAACTTATGCGTTTTACCCCATGTAGAGTCTTCTGAATTGGGTAGTCTTTAAAGACTTTAAAAGAAACAATAATTTTTTTCCAGCTTTCATCCTTTTTAGGACCTATACATTGCTTGCATCAGAGACACATGTTGAAAAAAAAAAGGCACAATTATTGCCTTTAATAATTTATGAACAGCTCCTTCTTTAAACCAATCATATCCTCTTAAGCAATCACTTGTGATTTAACTGCCCTTACTCACTGATTTAGTAGTAAGAAGAACAATTTAACAAGAATGTAACAATCATTGAGGAATTCCAGTTCAGTGCTGGCATCTGAAAGAAAGCTCTTCAACTGCCCAATGAAAAGTAGCTTAACACCTTCCTTAGCAATTGTCCTCGAACTGTGGTTCTTGCTTGGAAGTTCTTGCTAACAATCATGATCTTCTAGCTTTCTGTAAATTAAAATCATTCCATGTCCACTATTCTGTCCTTCTATGTATTATTGCTAATTTGAAAATGCATTTTTCATCACTCCCCGCTATGATTTATTTACTCTTTCTTAATAGGATGGTTTCTAGCTCCATGTGGTTCATACTGGAATTACTGGAATTGCTCTGAATCTTTCTGAGTATGAATATTCAGAATTGGACACAGAATTCAAAGTGGAGTGTGAAAATGCAGAAAATAGTGAAATAATTACTGTCCTTGATTTGGGAATTTTTTTTTAAATTTTAAAATTACATTTTTTTTGCCTGTTTAGCAAATAACCTGCGGTCTCAAATTTAGCTTGTGCACATTGGGTGTCTCATTTAGTCTGCTTTAACATGTGTTCAAGGACTCAGAAAGAGCTAATGGAGTTGTTTAACCCCTTGTGAGTTTTTGTTGTTGTTAAAGCATTTGGCTCCTCTTGGTTTAGAGATAAATTTGGCATGACAAGTCTATTGATTTTATGGTCCAGCATTATCCTGCGGAGACAGTCAGATTCACCAGCTATGTGCTCAGCCTAACAGCAGTTCAAAAAGAGGATTGCTGAATGAAAAAAAAAATGGAGAGAAAAAAAAGTTTGAACACATGACACAATGATTCTTCATTTTAAAAAACAAGGAAAAGGAAATGTCTTATCCATATCAACACTATTCAGGTCACAGAAAGACCAAGTTGAAGGTTGATGCTTGGTATAATATAACCATGATGGCAAACTTAATGACAGGAATTCTACTTGGTTCCCATTTGCAAAGGGGACACCTGTACAATTTGTTTTGTTACAGACTTAGTTCAAAAATTTTGCTTTATAGGACTGCATTGGCTTTTGTGTGTATATGTGCATGTATATTGTTGTTTTTTATTATGTCTTTGCTTTTTAGCCTGTTCATACAAAAAAATGTATAGCATCTACCCCAGATCAAATAATAAGAGATATGAAGATATGTGTAACTGACTGGATTGAAAATGTGCATGTAAATATAGGAATGCATATCACAATAAGTATCTGACGTTGCCCATTTGGTCTCTGCTACTTTGTCTTTATGATGGTACAGTGGTGTGTCTTTTAAATAAGTCATAGCACTATATATTTTTTCTATTGGGCAATTTTTTTAACTGGTATTCTCAAGAGAGGACAATGCTGGATTCTGTTTTGAAAAGATGCATCAAAAGCATTAAAACCTTGGTCAGAAACAGTTAACAGTGACTTTTGACCAGGTCTTGCAGCAAATGATCATGGTGGTATTTTAGAAAGTAGCACTGGAGACAAAAAAGAAGAAATAAAATACCTCTTGGCAGGAAATAAGTGAATCAGTAGCATAGCAGGAATATAAGAAATACTGAGGCTCTAATTCATTTCCTTGAAGACATTCAGTAGACAAGGCAACTTCAGAATTTCCTTTATGCTTATTTGTTTATTTAATTTATCTGCCACTGAAATCAAAGTGACTCTCGGTGCTTATCCCCCCAAAAAACACTTTTTAAAGGAGAATTTAATGTTCAAATGGTATTTTAAGTCTATACTATTAATTTTATTAACATTTATAGAATTAAATGCATGTTCTACAATCGATGCTATATTATCTCTTTTAAATGTTGCTATTTTTGCAAAGAGCTTGGTATGATTTATTTGAGTTTATTCTATTTGGTCTTCAAAACAATGCTTTAATGTGATAAGGTTCTGAATTTGGGCTTTAATTCCTATGAATATGTCCTGGGAAAACAGGATTTTTTTTCAATTGGAGAGTGACGTTTTCATGAAAAAAGAGGAAGAGCTGTCCTTTTGCAAAACAGGTATTCTGTTGATTTGGGATTTGAAACAACTTATGCATTGCATCTTTGTTTTTCAACAATTCTGTCTCTAGTTTCACCATTTTGCGCTCTCTGAAATGTCTGCTATGAATATGGTACCACTGCGGCAAACATTATATGAATGACATGTATACTCATGATATTGTCTCAAAGTTTGATCTGTACTATTGGGTTAAGGTTGAAAAGCCCTTTTAAATTTGCTTGCAAGATAAACTGTATGTTATTTAGGAGATTTATAAAATTGAAGTAGAAAAGACAAAGTTAAAAAGGTTGGGGGAAAAGACAATTTTTAGTGAAGAGGTTAACAGTTCTACAATGCTAAGTTTTCAAACTTACATGGTTTGGTTCAATGTTCTGATCAATTGTTCTGATCAACTTGGAGAAGTGAATCTGCAGTCTGAGAAAATACATGACTTAGGCTATTAAGTTATTTATTTTTGATAGCATTTCTGTTTTGCTTTTAATAGACCTTAATCTGTAGAAAGGCAGGAGGTAGTGCTTATGTTCATGCATGAAAAAACTTCATTCTTATTCCTTAGTGCCTGAATGTAAATTAATTACTAGTAATTATTCATTACTACCAAATGTAACCTACTTACAAACATTGCTACCTACTTGACTATGTCAGAGCACATCAGCCTGATCTTAAAGACATCACCATCATCTGTGCCATGTGAGATGCTGAGTGCTGGATAAATCATAGGCTGGTCTGGTTGGTCCTCAACCTACATATAGCCGCTTTATATCATTAGTAACCAAGGACTATCAAAAAGTCATTCAACATCAGTGGATGGCAAGACCCAGACCAAGTAACATTTCCAAAAAGTACTTAATGACAGACTCTTCAGCAATTTATCATTTGTAGGAACCTGTTCTGAAAAAAACGTTTTTACATTTTAAAGATATTGTCATGCAGACCGCAGCTGTACTTGGATGCATCAAGACTGGTTTGAATAAAATCAGAAAATCATTTCAGCAGTCTTCCAGGCCCAGAACAAGGCCTATGCAGACTAGCAGGATGATAAAACATTTGTCTCAAAGAAAGACAAATTTAAGCAGTCCAACGTACAAATGGGACTGTGAGAAACGTAGGACGAATGGTGGCAGAGGAAGGCTGAACAGGTACAATGCTATGTGTACTTGCTTGCCACCAGGGAGTTCTTCAGTGCGATAAAGTCAGTTTATGGTCCTACTAAATCAGGATGCTTCTTTTGCTGTCATCTCTTGGTTGACCTAATCAAAGACCAGGAAGGATTGAAAAACCACTTGAAAAACTAGGCTGTCCACAGTTGATTATAATATCTTATGGCAGATTCTTTAGCTGCCAGTTTTGGATGCCCTAGACCTGCCTCCTTCTGCTAAGGCAATCAAGAAAGCGATCAGGCACATGACTAAAAAAATAAATAAATAAATAAAAAGCAATAGAGCAAGATGGCATACTTCTTGATATGTACAAAACACTAGACCCAAATACTAAAACATCTTGGAAGACATTTGGTCCACAGAGGAGAAACTTGATTGACTTTTATAATGCTCTCTATAAAAATATGGGAAGCAAATCACACTGCGGAAGCAGAAGTATATCACTGCTGTTCATTGCCTGCATTCTCTTGAACAGACTTGTCACTATCTTGGAAAGGTGCTGTGTGTCTTTCAACTAGAACAAAATATGGCAAACATATTTGCTGTGAGGCAAGTCCAGGAGAAGGCCCCATGGACAGCAACAAAAGTCTAAAAAATAGGACACCAGAAGATGAGTCCCTCAGATCAGAATGAATTACAAGTAGCTTCAGAAAGAGTGAAATGGCTGGGCCAAAGCTGAAAGGAAGCTCAGCTGTGGATGTGACTGGAGGTGAAAGGGAAGTACGATTCTGTAAAGAACAATAGCCTGAAATTGACCTGTTCT